>JAIPRM010000844.1:18539-46545 GCA_025469315.1 Stegophylla sp. TES_Ste_2020 | reverse complement strand
TTCCTTCGTTCAGAATCGTTTTACTGAAGAAATGATTTATCGTTTCTTTAAAGTTTAATACGCCCGTCAAGAGAATACCACCCGTCGTGCGAAGTACACCCATCGTGCGAAGTATGTCCGGCTTTTTAATATTTTTGGGGGGTCATTCGTCTTATTGACTTATTCAGTTAACGGATTAAAATGGTCAGGTCCCAAAGTGAGTCCAATAAGCGGCGACCACTGTATCTTACATAAAAAGTATCAGTTTCATACATATTTTAACCTTAAATGTCTATACAATACAAATACAATCATGATTTACGAGATTTTATCATGTTTATTACAGATATAGTATGTGAATGAGATTATGTTAAATTTTTAGCTAATAATACAAGAATTGTATTAGATAAAACGAAATAATTTCCAAACTCTAAATTTATCCTAAAAGTAATTAAAATTTTAAGAAAATATTTTTTCCGACTGTATTACACAATTTTTGGTAGTAGGTGAAACAGTTAAGTTTTTATTGCTATTTGTTTTAAAATTATGTCTAAATTACTAATATCGATTTAATAAAAATCTTCTTAATGCGAATTCTGCCTTTTTACTAAATCTTTCAGTAGTTATCCTGGTTTTTGGAAAAAGTATTGAGTATTTTGAAAAATGATGTCTTTTGAAGTACCGTCAGGATACGATTTCTGATCTATAAAGCTGCTGTATGAAACTTGTGGACTAGTATTTTTATGCGAAAAAGTATTTCCATAAAAAAGAAATAACATAATTTTAATCACACTAGCTTCATTGCTCCACTCAGAATCTAAAATTATGATTAGTTACATCTTCGATGAAATTTAAAAGAAACTTTCTCATCAATTATTTTCAACATTACAGAAGTTAGCACTAATTAATAAAAAGTCGGACATGGACATTCTTCGTTTCTGTTTATTCAAAACAATGTTTCTTAAAAATTATAAAGTTTGCTATTATTATAAAAAAAAAAAATATATTTTTTACTCAGCTAGATTTATATTCCACTATTAACTAAGAAAAAGAAGAAAAAAATGTTAACGAGAAAAAAGTGTCATATATTAAAATTGTCTACCATAAAATAATTACTCATATTATTAATGTCTATATATAAATTTAAATTTTCATCATTTTTGAATTAAAAAAAAAAATTTCACTAATTTTGTTAATTTGTGGTAGTTTTTCCCAAATTTTGGTTGAACTATAGAGAATTTCAAATAATGATCTCTTTAAAGTGTCATATAGAGATAAATTTATTTAAAAAAATAAACGAGAGTTTAAATGTTGCTGATCGAAATTTTCGGATAAGGATTTCTACGTGAAAAAGTGTTTACAGAAAAAAAAAAATAATAATAAATATACATCATTGTAAAAACAATAACTCCTTAGCTTCATTCATAATCTAATATATTTAGCAACGAAAATTGACCATTAAAAATAAAAGTGTAGCCATTTAGCGTGGATATTTAGATGGAAATATTTTATTACTTCATAAGAGATTATCACGACGTACAATATTATTTTATACAGAAATATGTTTAAAAATATTTCGATTATAAATACTTGAATACTGTAACTAATTATATATATGTATATTATCAACATTTCAAACACATATCTATGTTTTTTACCCGACTGCTGAAGAAAGAGGATAATGTGTTTAGACGTAATGTATGAACGTTTCCTCCTACCACTTTTTAATAAATGAGGCGTCTATAGATTCATTATGATCTTGCGAGTGTAAAATGCTATTAAAACAACCCCTAACTAAACATCTAGGTACCCCAAACTAAAATGAAAAAAAAAAAAAACCAACCAAAAACAAATTAACCAACTTGTAATTTAATGCTAAACAAGGGTTATTGTTCTACACCACATGAACATTTATAGAGGTGATCAAAAGCTCACCCCAATCCCCTATTTTGCAAAAATGTATGTATGTATTTTCCGCTTAACGTTTAAACAACTGAAAAGATTTCGATGAAACAAAATCTAAATTAATCGATGAATTTTCTGAAGTATTCTTATCTGGGTTTAATAGTTGTTGGATTTATTATATGCGCATTATTATATATATATTATTATATTACGATACCTAACCAGTTCGTTTAAGAGGTATACAAAATTAAAAATTTTATGAAAAAAATTAAATAAAAATTATAATTTAACAAAATAAAAAAAAATCCTACCTCCCGGAAAAATATGTAGTAAAAAAAAACAAACCTGAATAAAAGTATAAGTAAAAATAAAAATTAGACTCAGAAAAATAAATGTATGTGTTTTATTAGTATTTATTAAATCGATATTAAATTATATTACATAATACATTCCGTTGTAGTTAGTTGCCATCCATAGGCTCCATAGCTCACATAAAAATGATTAAAAAAAATAAGAAAATATATTATACAAGTATAATATAATCATATGATTAGCATAATACATTATACAATTTACAAATATATAATTTAGGTCAATTTATCGAATCACTATGTATACGATAAATATAATGCAACATAATAATATTTGTCTGGTAATAAATAGTATAGTCATTGTAGTTAGAACTATAGAGGGTATCTAACTACAAGAGAATTTAAGTCATATGATAATTATTAATAAAAGTAGAGCTTCAGTTTATTCAAGAAAATTGTATTTAAAAATTATATAGTTTATTATGATAACAAAAAAAATGTAATTTTTACTCGGCCAGATTTATATTTCACTGTAAAAAAGTAAAAAAAAAAAATGTTTTGATAAGAAAAAAAGTTTTAGAAAAAAATTTAGAAATTTTTTTTCACATTTTCAATATTTTTTTGCGTCAAAATATATCTCATATTATTGTGTATCTAAATTAAAATTTTTATAAAGTCTGGAATAAAAAAAGGTGGATTGGTCTTTTTCGTCAAATTTTGGGAAGTACTTCCCAAATTTTGAGAAAACTATAGAGAATTTATAAAAAATGACCTGTCAAAAGTACCAAGCATTTTTATACAAAAACTATATTTAATATAAAATGCGCATAAAAAAATTTAAAAAAATAAAAAGTAAACATCATTGTAAAAAAAAGTAAAGGAAAGTATAGACAAGAAAGACTGATATACTGACCGGATATACTGCGGACCACGGATATTCTTCGCTCCTCGGATTAGATACTCTTAAAGGGTATGTATAATTTTAAAGAAATGATAAATCAATTAAATAAGACGATTTTGAACGAAATAAGTTAATAATATAAAGAACAATAATAGTCGTCATTTTCAGCACACTCACCAAGAATATCTCATCCGAAGAGCGAAAAATATCAGTGGTGCGAAGTATGTCCGGCTTTCTAGTCTATACTTTACTTTACTTTACTTTTTTTTTATCTAATAAACAAAGGGCAAAAAAATTAAATGAGAAAAAAATTGTTAGAAAAAAAAATAAAAAAATAAAAATAAAAATTAATTAGTACAGCTTTACTTAAATTATGATAAAATTAATCTTTTATAATCTCGACACGGTTGTCACTTTAATAAAACTCGTATATTTATAGACAAACTGACTGTATTGGGAATATTTCTAACATTTCATAAAACCATTATTTTTGTTGGGAAACTAGAATGAACTTTTTTTAGTTGAATGCTGAATGCATGCGGTAGGAATAAAATCAAAGCGTATTGTTTTGTGAGAATTACATGCACTGTTTGACGAAAACTTGTTCGAATTGGGCGCAGTATTTAAACCAAATTTGTTTTAACTTTATACCACATTTTTCTGAATTAACATTGCCGCACAAGTTATTAAAGTATTATGCAGACTGCAGTTTCTGGCGAGCTAACTTGCCATATAGCAGTACGGGTCTCCGTCTTCGAATATTTTTACACTTACCACAACAAATTATTTCACAGACGATATTATGGAAATACAACCCATATTGATCGAATATAAAAATTTTTGACCATTTTCATTTACATATTTTATGTACCATTAATTTATTTCCAATGTCCATCATCACTTAATTCGAATTTTCTAGTACTGAAATGTTTACAGAAAATATTGGTTAATTATTTCATTGAGAGTACATTGCATGTTTTATGATTAAATATTGTTGCACCATATCCTAACCTATTTTTCAGTTAATTGATTTTTTGAAGCAAATTCAAAGTAACGTATACAAACAAATGCAATGTTTAGATTTAAATGACAAACGTTTTAGAAATAGCGTAAAAGGAAAAATTAATTACGTATGGATATGTTACAGTATGAAAGAAGAGAAATTTTAATAGTGTATACCTTAAAAAGTTAGCGATTACTCTTTTAACAATACCTTAAATATTAAATATACTTCTGAGACCGAATTTATTTATTTTCACATAATTTTAAAATGATACACTTTTAACCCAATCAATAAATATTTTCTTTATTTTTTTTTTTAACATATTCACTTATTTAAAATATTCAAATTTTTGGTTTTTAAAATTCTGGCAGACCTTTATAAGAGACGTCATGTGTAATTTGGGCATTTTTAACAGACTTCAAAAAAAGAAGAAGTTAATGTCCGACCGTATGTTTTTAAAATTAAATTTTTGTTCTGTGTAAACCGATTTCTTCGTCAATTGCAGACAAATTTTGAAAATTAATATTATTATTTTTTTGAAAGGGTAAAATGTTTTAAAATGTATTAAAAAAGTATATTTTTACTTTTTTTTTTTAAGTCAGTTTTCATTCTTTTGTAAAAAATTAAAAATTAATTTTTGCACGCAATTCGGATATTTTGCACAGTTTTTTTCTGCTGTCTGTAGAGGTCTAAGCCCCGAAATCATTCGCAGAGCACTCGATAAAACCGCGACGATAATGACGGTCACCCTACGCCGACGTGCGGTGTTCCGACGGTGATTGACCGTTAGATTTTTTGAAAAATCATACTGGTTCGTAGCATGATAATAATAATAATAATAATAATAATAATAATAATAATAATAATAATAAAAACACGGTGGCTGCACCGGTCGCACGCACACACGCGCTCGTGCAGTACATACCGTCTATCGGGGCCAGCTGATAGGATTTTTTTTTCCGCCCGTTTAGTCTCTCCCCACCCCCCTCCATCCCCTTCCACAAACATACATTACCTCCACCCCCTGCGTCTCCGTCACCGTCATCGTGATAAATAATAATCGCATTTACCGCCGCTGCGAGCATATAATATAAGTGTGCGCGTACTTTGTTTTTTTTTTTTCCCAAATTTTTTTCTCAGCCGAACAGCTGCAGCACGCGCACCCTATACGCCGCCACTACCACCACTGTATATATATATATTATTATACGCGCACTTCAGCAACGTAAGCGCGCGGCCGCCGCACCCCCTTCGCGCCGTACACATACCCGTGATGTACGGTGTACGCATACATAATAATAAGAATATGTATACCTATACGTGTGTGCGTATTATTATGATCGTCATCCCCTCCACCGCCGCCACTGTGCAGCGATGACGACGTGGCGCGATATGGGCACGCGACCGGTATTGTCTCCGTACCCCTCGCCGCCCCCACCGCCGGCACAATGCGCTCGCTCGCGCGCACGTCGCCGTCGTCGATGCGATGTGTCATATGCCGGTCGTCGTCGCCGTGGTGCGCGCGGGGAATTGTGTGAGAGAGAGAGAGAGAGACAGAGAAAAAAAAGAACCGCCGTCGTCGTACACCTGGCCCCGGTGGTGTCGGCGTTGGCCGGCGCGCACACGACGGGGGCACCCCATGTAGTTTACACAGTGTGCAGTAATTGTAGTAAAGTACAGTCTAGTAGTGTACTATAATACCATAGCGTACATATACACACACACACATAACTAGTAAACATTAATAGGGTGCCGACGGAGTACGCACACGCATACGCACGCATAGGAGGAACAATCACCCGGCCTAACGTACAAGCTCACACACATACACACACACACACATACATTCTCTTACGTGTACTCTTGCACCCCCACACCATCGCCGCAAAAACCCCTGCACGCGTATAACGTATACTCTCGCTGCTCTTGCTGCGCGTTCCGCTGCCGCCCTGTGGTGGTCGCACTCGGGTTATTCGTGATACGTGCGTGAAATCCCTGGGCTCAATGTAAACGATTTGGGAAAACGAGAGAAAACCGTACGAAAACACTGAACACAATGCCTATGTACGCGCGAAAAACAAATCGTTATAACTGTTATATCATTTATACAAAAACGGTTATTGTCAGACGAATGCTAAGCATTTTCATACGTCCTATTTTTGAAAATAAATTAAAAAAGCTGGACATACTTCGCACGACGGGTGGTATTCTCTTGACGGGCGTATTAAATTTTAAAGAAACGATAAATCATTTCTTCAGTAAAACGATTCTGAACGAAGGAAGTTAATAATATAAGAAAAAAACATGTCCAAAATTTTTTTTCACATTTTTTTTCATAAAATTCGGATCAAAAAATGATGGTTTCCGAGTCATTTTGGTCAAATTTTGGGTAGTTTTTTCCAAAAAAAAAATTGAAGAATTGAGAAATTCAAAAAATGACCTCACTAAAGTACAATCTAGAGGCAAATCCGGTTTCAAAAAGTTATTGATCGAAACTTTTGGACAAGTATTTCTATACGAAAAGTTGTACACAGAAAAAAAAAAATAAAAAAAGAAATAAATAAAAAAAAAAGAAATAAAAAATAAACATCATTGTAAAAACACTAGCTTCTTCACTTCGCTCAGAATCTAAAATAATAAATAAATAATAATAATAATAATAATAATAATGAATATCATTGGAAAAATACTAACTTCTTCGTTTCGCTCAGAATCTAAAAGTAAAATCTATTTTATATAAATTCAGGCTATGTTATATTTTCATATTTTTGTCATCTTTTCAGTATTTTTCCCTAACACACTTTATAGTATGTAGAAAGATACTATCTTATCACTTATCCCTCAAGTAGGAGCAATTTTTAATCTAAAATGTTACTTGATGAAACTTTTGGACCAGTTTTTCTACCCAAAAAAGTGTCTCCATAAAAAATAAAGAAAAAAAACCGAACATACTTCGCGCCATGTATATTCTTTTCTCTTCGGGTGTGACAATGGAGGTTGATGAATAGAATTTTAAAGAAACGATAAATGATTTCTTCAATAAAACGGTTATTAGTCGAGCTTCAGTTGATATACAATAATAATAATTGTCGATTAAATTGCATTTAACAAACGTTATTCAATAATATTGGATAATCGATATTTTGTATTTTTGTGTGTGTGTGTCAAGTACTAAATACCTTTATAAAAATACTAAAATCAATAATAATCTATTTTTATAAATTCGTAAATCATTAGCCATCCTTTAATCGACATTTAGGTGTTCTTATGGAAAGTAATTAACGTAGTTTTAATTTGTTATTTAGAATAAATTAGTATTAATTTTTGTTTAAAAATACGAAATGAATAATAGTTTATTAAACATATAGAATACAATAAGTATATTACGTAATATGTATTTAATACGCTAGGATATCATTATTAATAACCCTAAAGCTGCATTGTTGCTACATTGAGGGCGTATACGCATGATGTAACGAGGGTAACGACTAATCACCAACAATCCATGAAATATTCCACCGATTACCGGACGAATAGGGTTGGCTTTACTTCTCGATAGTAGGTATATTATATTAAGCCGATGTATACCAACTGTATAGCTTATGCATATATTTGTACACTCACATACCTAACATTTATAATAACAGTGTACAGTTTACTTGGCAGAGGTGAAACACTTTCCCGCCAGGCTATATGTACAATAATATAATACAATATTATGCTCGTGTATCGGATCACCAGCAATAACAGCAGTAGTTTTAGAAGGGAACGCGTGTATTGCGTACACACACACTTAGTGAAAGTAACTATACACACATTTTGGAAATTTTAAAGGTTCTTATTGTTTACGCAATGGTGACGAGACACAGGGATTAAACGGGAATAATATATGTTTGTGTGTGTATTATATAATAATATGTGTGCATATATGTAGAGACACATAACGCGGACTGAAACTAGGAGGTATATGGCGGGCATGACGGCGGAAAGCGGTTGCCGGATAAATATTTACACGGGACTAACCGAAGCCCTGACAAATCCAAGAGGTCGTCAAACACAAAACGCGCTCGCGCATCTTGGACTCGGGCCTGCTACTGACTCTCTCTCTCTCTCTTTCTCTTTCTCTCTCTCTCTCTCTCTTTCTCTTTCTCTCTCTCTCTCTCTCTCTCGGCGCGAGGGCAACATTTATTTTCCTTTTTCGCCGTCCCTCCCGTGTGCGCGATGGCCGGCCGTCCGTCCGTCATTGCCACAAAATCTTCCGGCAGCTTCCATCATAATATAATATTATGTGCTTATGTAAATATATTGTATATATATATACATCATATACACACGTACGTATCATCACATACGTCGTATAAGAGTAAGTACGTGCACCCGCCAATAATGAATGTGCCGTTACACAAAGTCCCTCGATAATATATACATAATATTACATTATAAGAGGACTCGGTTATCCAAACAGACTGGCGAATATTATTATTATTGTTATTTCACTCTTTTCTCCTTGTTGTTCGTCGACTCGCATCTCGCCACGCGCATCCACTCCGTTTGCCTCCCCCCTCGTTCCACCCCTGTACATCGCCCGCCACCGCCGCCGCGTTTCACGGGGAAATTTCTCGTCGTCGTCGTTTCTTTCCGCGGAACGCGCGTAATGGAATTACGTACATGACGTATGTACAAAATATTATATAATAATAATATGTACACACGTATATATAGACACTTTGAAGGGGGCGCGCGCGAGCAAAGGAACACCGTACCCAAACAAAAACGTGACTTCATCGGATTACCGGGTGGCTTTTTATGTGCATAATAATATAATTCGATTCGGTTCAATTTAATTGTGCGTATGGTCGCGACGACGACGACGATGACGATTCGTGATAAAACGTTTACGTTTTGCGTTGCGTCGATGACAGTACGTTTTATTCTAGATCCCCGATGTGCCGTGAGGAATGTTTCCGCGGAAAGGAAAGTCAAATGGGAAATATTCCCGATAATATTCTCCAAAACTACCCTATTTCCAATTAAAATTTTAGTAAAAAATAATGTACAATACATCAAATTGTATAGTAATAATAATAATCTTTATTTTACGGAATAATATTCCAATTACAAATATAAATATATAGCAATAACAGTTAGAAATGTGTTAAAGTGCTACATTTTACCTTAAAAAATTTAAAATAATATAATATATTATAATGGAAATATAAAAAAGCCGGACATACTTCGCACGATGGGTGTACTTCGCACGACGGGTGGTATTCTCTTGACGGGCGTATTAAATTTTAAAGAAACGATAAATCATTTCTTCAGTAAAACGATTCTGAACAAAGGAAGTTAATAATATAAGAAAAAAAAATTTTTTTCGAAAAATGTCCAAAAATTTTTTTCACATTTTCCAAATTTTCTTGCGCCAAAATCTTTTTTATACGATTTTCTATCTATGTTTAAATTTTCATAAAATTTGGATCAAAAAATGATGGTTTTTGAGTCGTTTTTGTCAAATTTTGGGTAGTTTTTTCCAAAAAAAAAATTGAACAATTGAGAAATTCAAAAAATGACCTCTTTAAAGTACAATCTAGAGTCAAATCCGGTTTCAAAAAGTTATTGATCGAAACTTTTGGACAAGTATTTCTATACGAAAAGCTGTACATTGAAAAAAATAAAAAAAAATAAAAAATAAAAAAAATAAATTGTAATTGTAATTGTAAAAACACTAGCTTTTTCACTTCATTCAGAATCTAAAATGATAAACAAATAACTTAAATAATATAAAATATATTATATTAATACTAGTCTAATATATAATAAGTAGATAACTTGTCTAAGGTAATATTAAACAAGTCCAAGTTATTAATAGAATTTCCTATTGACATTGATACATTCGCTGGATGGTGAGACATATATTTAGGTACATCTTTCTATTGAAAAAATGATTTATCATTTCTTTAAAATTAAATAAATCCACCAAGAATATCCGACCCAAAAAGCGAAGTATATTCATGGTGTAAAGTCTGTCCGCCTTTTTTACGAATTAAAACATCGGCTTCATTTTTTCATTCCCAATTGTCAAATTAAAATAATCGACGTGGATTATTTTGCTGTCATATTTTTAAACATCTGATATCTGATAAATGACGATTACGATATAATAACGTGTATAATAATATCATTGCATCTAAATCTGACAAAAATGGCTTAAAGCTGACAATAATTTTATTGTTCTGTTCAGTTAATTGAAATTCTACCAGGAATCATTTTATCTGAGAAATGATTCATCGTTTCTTAAAAAATTTCAACGCTTCCATCTCAAGTATCCTCTGATCCACGAGCGCTAATAATAATCAGTCTATTTATAATAATATATCCGTAGGTATTACTCAATACGCTGTGTTCTTTTTCGATAGTAAATATCAAACCGTACAACGGCGGTGGCGGCGGGTCTCACGGTCTTTTTGTAATACACTTTCCATTCAAAAGCGCCCGCAACATAATACACCGTATTAGCACACCCTCGATATTTCCATTTTAATGCACAGTCTAAATACCCGAATTCAATTCTACCTGTAGTCATATATAAGATCATTTGATTTTTTTATCGCGAACGTCGTCGTCGTCGTCGTCGTCCTTGTCAACGTTTTGTCGATCTCTATATATAATACGTTTATATTTCAGATCATTCGTAAATCCGATCGCTTAATTACTCATGTCACGTACAAATATATACAATATAATATTATGCGAAGAGACATTCGAGTTCGCTTTTGTCAAAATAAAATGAGATAATCAAAAAAAATAAAAATCACCGACAAAGACGATTATTCATTGCGTAGCTGTGATCCGTGTAATTTACGTTCGAAATGTTATACCGAAAGAATATCCGGTATATACCTAACCATAAATGCAGCGTAATTCCCGAGCGCAAGACGTCCTTTGTAAGTGAACCACCGACTGACTATCGTTCGGCGCAGATCGTAGCGTTATCGTTTCGCGGTATATTCGCATTATGCGTGTCGTGTACGTGTATAATAAGCGTGTGTAAATACCATTTATCGACAGAGCTGGTCGATTGAACAGTGTTTTTGCACTTGTGGCATCTAATACGAACCGACGCAATGGGCACAACACACACGCCCGCACAATGAACAACATTTTCACAAAGAATATAATACGAATTACATATTATACGACGATGATAATGATGAAGGTAAAAAAAGAGAAGACTCTGCCGATGCACTTGTACCTCTAAAAAGACCTCTGTGCGAACAGTGAACTCAATGAACCGATCCGTCTATTATTATCCCTTTAATCCGAACAAACTCTCCGGATCTCCCCTTGTTGTTATTCGGTAGCCTGTGCACAATAGGGACAAACTAGTTGTCTGTATTACACACACGGGGCTCTCCGTATTATGTGTGTGTGCTTGCGTGCGTGCGTGCGTGGGTAAGTATAATAATATATTATATTATATCGAACAACTAACAAGAACACGCTGATCCCCTATATAATTACCATACGACAATTATTTACTGCAGTAGTAAATTTTCAGTAGAGTTTTCGCGTTTATTCTTCTATTGTTCACTAAACTTTCAATTGTACCTATGCTATTTACTATAATATATCGTTTATGTCATTTATAAGTTGATTAATTATGATGATCACTTTTTTGCATCGAAACAAATACGTATTATTTTTATTATTATTTTATTTAATAATTTATTTTATTATTATTATAATAAGATCATAGGCGCAACTAGGTGGGGTTAGGGGGGCTAAGCCCCCCTAGATTTTTTAAAAAGTGCTTAAGGTTATTAGTACTTTGCGGGGGCTAAATCAATAAATAATCATTTTAGCCCTCCCAAAAATGTTGTCCTAGTTGCGCTTATGTATAAGATAAATACTTAGTAAAGTTTGTATATTTCACAGATCATCTATACCCGGCACACGTGGGCTTTAAATATTGTTATTATTTAAGCATTAAAAATAAATTTAAATTTAGATAATTAAACGTTCAATTTTATAGGAAAATTTTTGTTTTTCAAAAACCAGTTCATAACGAGTACAACATTTTAGAATCTGAATATAGCGAAGAAGCTACATTCAGTTTTTAGTATGATATTTATTTTAGTTTTTGAGCGAAGCAAAGAATGTATTGGTTTTACAAATAATTGTGGTATTTTTTATGGGTGCTTGAAGATACTTTTATAGATAGAAATACTGGACCAAAAATTTCGATCGGTATATCTGTTTAGATTGGAAATTGTATCTAGTTGGAACTTTTGGGAGGTCATTTTTTTCTTTTCTTAGTAGTTTTTTCAAGCGAATGGAAAATTCACTGAAAAATTCACAAAAAAACGGTAAAATATTACACAACCTGTATTTTCATAAATTCGATTTAAGTTTTAGATTCTGAGCGAAATGAAAAAGCTAGTGTTTTTATAATGATGTTTATTTTTTTTTTTTTTATTTTTTTTTAGATTCTGAATGAAGTGAAGAAGCTAGTGTTTTTACAATGATGTTTATTTTATTTTTTTCTGTGTACAACTTTTCGTATAGAAATACTTGTCCAATAGTTTCGATTAATAACTTTTTAAAACCGGATTTGCCTCTAGATTGTACTTTTTGAATTTCTCAATTCTTCAATTTTTTTTTTGGAAAAAACTACCCAAAATTTGACAAAAACGACTCGGAAACCATCATTTTTTGATCCGAATTTTATGAAAATTTAAACATAGATAGAGAATCCTATAAAAAAGATTTTGGCGCAAGAAAATTTCGAAAATGTGAAAAAAAATTTTGGACATTTTTCGAAAAATTTTTTTTTCCTATATTATTAACTTCCTTTGTTCAGAATCGTTTTACTGAAGAAATGATTTATCGTTTCTTTAAAATTTAATACGCCCGTCAAGAGAATACCACCCGTCGTGCGAAGTACACCCATCGTGCGAAGTATGTCCGGCTTTTTTAAAGTAAATTAAAAAATAATGTTGAATTAAAAAAACTGCAGATTTGGAAATGTTATCTAGTTAGTACTTTTGTGAGGTCATTTTTCAAAATTCTCAATACTTTTTCTAAGCGCAAGCCTAAACTACTCAAAAATTGACAAGAAACGGCATAACCCGAATTTTCATAAATTCGATTTTATTTTTTTAACATGAAAAAAAAAATAATGGAGCTAGAAAGTATAAACTTTCATCAACTATTAAAAATAGTTACACGTACACTTCATAAAATTTTTAAAAATATTTGACCAATTTTGAGGTAAGTTCAAAACTTAGGAAATATTGGAAACTTCACGTTTTCTGTAAGTTTTTAATTCATAAAATGTTATTGTCTGAAGACATGAAAATGTGATACAAATATATTTGTGTGTATTACAAATGGTGCTAAAAAAAACTCAAAAATCGTAAGTCAAATTTTTCTTTTATAACTGTTTAATGTTGGCATTTTGACAGAATTAATTACTTTTACATAAAATTACACACTTTAATAAAAATTATACATAAATGAAAATTAGTTGAACCGATCTTTTTGAAACTTTTTACCTAGGTGAAGAATTTTATTGTGAATATTTTGGTGCAATAAAATTTCTTGCGAATGAATAATTGAAAATTTTACAAGGGTTTGATTGAAAAAAATCTAACAAAGTACGGATAAATATTATGATATATTTCTAATTTATGAACACTCAAGAAAGTTGATAAAATGGGTTTGGGTCAAAATCCCGACAGTTCAAAATCCCGATAGTTTAAAATTCCAACATTTTATTTTCAACGATTTAAATTGAAAAGTTGAAATAAAAATATCTTTTTAACCATTTTTACAAATAATATAAAATTTTTAATAAGCATATATTAAATAAAATATAGTTGGGTTAGAAATTGGGGACAAATTAAGTTGATTAATTAAAAAATGATCACAATAATAATATTCAATATAAAAATTTTGATAAATAAATGTTGAATAAAATATGATTGGGTTACAAATTGGGTACAAATTAATATGATTAATTAAAAAATGGTTACAATAATAATATTCAATATAAAACTTTACGATGATTATAATGATAATTAACATTTATTACTACCATTTTTTAATGAAACAATTTAATTGTATTTTTAGATAAATGTATTATATAATGCTATTACAACGATACATTTTTTTTTATATTTTATTGTTTTAATGTGATCAAAAGTTAAGATGTAAAAATGCTTTTCAATTTAAACCTTCAGTAATTTAAACTGTAGAGATTTTGAACTGTCGGGATTCTAAGTGTCGGAATTTTGAACGGATCCCGATAAAATTAGTTCAAATGATCTTTTTGAAACTTAATATCTAGGTGGAGAATTTCATTTCGAATATTTTGATGCCATAAAATTTCTTACGGATGAAGAGTTAAACTTTTACAAAGGTTTGAATGAAAAAAAATCGGAGAAAGTAGGGACAAATTACCTATTTTATTATATATTTTTTATTAACACCCGAAAGATTAAGAGATTGATAGGTTATGTTTTTTCGCCATTTTATGTATTTTTAGACGCTGAAATCCACATGCATTAAAAGTTTTCTAATTATTCTATTTTAAAAATTCAAAATTTTCGGTTATAATAATAATTCCTATTATTTTAATGGTTTTCAACGCTATTCTTGTGACGCACTAGTCAAGGCGTCAAATTTGTATGTGACAGTGCCAGGTTCAAATCTTATTCGCTAAACTATTTTGAATTTTTTTCAACCGTGATGACTGGTCCAGAGGTGACATGATCAATATTAGTGCTAATTATATTATAGCGAATTAATGTTGATTTACGATAATAATTAAAACCTCTTTAATTTATTTTATTATTTTGTTTTATTAGTAATACACATTCATAATTCATAAGCCTATAATGGAATGTTCTCACAACAAATACCAGTCGTATTTTAGCTTATACGAATACGAATTCAATTTAAAAGTTATAATAAAAAAAAAATAATAATAATCATATAGTGTAAATTCTTTGTATAACAAAAAACAAAAATATTCTGTCATTATAAAAATTAAATCCAATCGGAAGCCACCTTAAAATGATAAAAACAACATCTCTCATAATAACATAATATATAAGATACTGTAATTAATCAAAATTAAAATAATATCTACCATGAACATTAAATGTATCAAAATTCAAAACTGTTCATTATCATTATAGTAAAATGTAAACATTTTAGCAAACCATTTAGCTATGCATTTGGATACTGACACTTAACACTCCCTTTCAATATATTGAGAGTGACCATTTCAATAGGAATTACTTGACAACTTGTACACTATTGACGTTAATACTATAATACTAAATGCTTACCTATATCAGAACCCATTATTATATAGTTTATTTGCCATTAAATTTATATGGTTACTATAAATTATATTGTGATGACTAATGTATCAATTAATTAACATTTCAAAAATGTATCTTGGCTGATAAAGTTCAAAAGGTAATAATTAATATTTATCATTACAGACTACAGTCTACATTACAGTACATTTAATTATTTTTAAACAATTTTATTTACTATGAAATTATTATTAATATTATTATTATTGAATTATAAATATTTTAATTAAAATCACTTATCTCAACACTAACTAAAAAGAGAAAAAAAATATTAGAAAAAATTACATACATTTTTTTTTTATGTATTAAAAATTTTATTTCATTGAAGTATTTTTCATACATATATTAATATATAAATTTTCATAATTGTAAAACATACTGACAATTACTTTTTACCATTGTATATTAAGTGAAGATCTGCTTAGAATCGTTTTATTGGAAAAATTAATTATCGTTTCTTTAAAATTCAACACACCTGCCAAGAATATACCACCTTAGGTGCGAAGTACTTCCTTTTTTTCGATTTATACATTGACCAGAATAATGAAAATATTTAAAATATATTAAATAGTAGATAAAATTTTATAGCATTACCCCATTTAAAATAATTTCAAATAAAACAATAAATTGTTTCATTCTTCATGCATATTTGAAAAGTTAAAATTAAATGCATTTTAAATATTATCCTATCATAATTTGTTTATTATAAAGGGTTTTGATTTCGATATGATTTTAATTTCAAGCGTAACTTTATCGTGAATACGGTTGTCGATTTGATATCAAATGTTCAAATGTATTATTACAGTATCCCGAATAGGTTGTAATTATAATTCAATAAAAAAATCTGTAAAAATACATTTAAAATCTCAAAAAATTACAAAAAAGTAAAGTAAAGGCAACGAAGCCGGACATACTTCATACCACGGATATTTTTCGCTCTTGGGGTCAGATACCTTTGAAGAGTGTGTATAATTTTAAAGAAACAATAAAACATTTCTTCAAGGAGACGATTCTGAGCGAAAAAAGTGTCATTTTCAACACACTCACAAAGAGTATTTAACCCGAAGAGCGAAGAATATCAGTAGTGCGAAGTATGTCTGGCTTTCTTGTCTATATTTTACTTTTTTTTTATCTAATATATGAAGGAAAAAAAATAAAATAATAAAACAAAAATTAGAAAAATGTCCAAAAATTTTTTTTCAAATTTTTCTTGAGCCTAAATGTTTCTCATATTATTGTCTATCTATGTTTCAATTTTAATAAAGTTTGTATCAAAAAATGATGGTTTCTGAGTCTTTTTTGTCAAATTTTGGGTAGTTTTTTCAAAAAGAAACTCAAAAATTGAGAATTCAAAAAATGCCCTCTTTAAATTATCAACTAGAGGTAAATCCGGTTTCAAAAAGTTACTGATCAAAACTTTTGGACAAGTAGATACATACAAAAAAGTGTATACAGAAAAAAAACATCATTGTAAAAACACTAGCTTCACTTAGTTCAGAATCTAAAATTAAATGTAAAATGTACTTTTAAATTATTTGTTTTTAAAGTCTTTAAATATCAAAATTTTAAGAATTCAAAATGTAGTTGTCTCATAAGTAAGAAAAATTTGTATTTTCATGTTTTTCTACATCTATAAAAACCATGGAGATTATTTCTAATCTACACAATAAAAACTATTCAGTTAATTTATGTACCTAATGTGTGAAAACTAATTATAAAAATGATCATTGAATTAACTTTCAATAGATCTGCTCTATCTAATCGAATGACACAGACAAATCAAACTTTATAGTACACTCATGCAACTTATATAAACTATTTTAAAACTAGGATATTTATATTAAATAAACATGAATGTACATACAAACTGTGAAAACAAAAAAAAAATTATCTAAAAATGTATATTGACTAAAAAAGTAGGTAAACTGAATTAAATGGAAGAAAAGACCCAATATGGCAAATAAATTACCCAAAAAAAGTACATCATCAAAAATTTGAAACAAAACTTTTAAAATTAAACTTGTTGTTAAAAGACTCAAATTGTGTTAAGAAAGCTAATTTTATAAAATAAAACAGATAAACAAATCTTACAAGATCATATGATAAACAGATGCACTACCTACAAAATTTACAGCCTTACTTATAAGTTATAATGCATAATGTACAATGCACGATTACAGTTAATAGACATTGAAAAATCAAGATTTAATTGGCAATGGGTTCCGCCCATAGAGTAATATATTGAGAGTAGAGAGAATATAATCTATAGCTAGTATTACTCTATGGTTTCAGCTAACACAAACCATTGCCAAAGGCAGACATTCCCAAAGTTTTTAAGACGCTACTCATTTTCCAAAAGTATGAAATTTTGATTTACCTTATGTAATGGGAAATCATCTTTATTTTGTTCTAGTACCTTCGAACCATGTGGACCTTTTACAGTTTTTACAATTTTCAACAAAAATAAAATAAAATGTATTTAAAATAATTGTAATTACAAATTTTTGTATGAAAACATATCTTTTTAGATTCTCAACGAAATGAAGAAAAATGTCTTTACAATGATGTTTTTTTTCTGTGAACCCTTTTTCATATGAATCTACTTGTCCAAAAGCCTCGAGCAGTAACTTTTTGAAACCGGATTTGTCTCTAATTGGTAGAAACTTTAAAAAGGTAATTTTTTAAATTTCTGAACTCTCTATTTTTTTTTTTTTTTTTCAGAAAAAACTACCCAAAATTTGACAATAAAGACTCGGAAATCATCATTTTTTGATCCAAACTATATGATAATTTAATAATAGATAGACAATAATATGAGAAACATTTTGGCGAAAGAAAATTTTGAACATTTTTCTAACACTTCTTTATTTATTAAATGAAAAAAAAGTAAAGTACAGTAAAGCAAAGTGAAGTTAAGTAAAGTCAGGTTTAGTAAGGTCACACGGATATTCTTCACTCTTCGGGTCAGATACTCTTGATGGGTGTGTTGAAAATGACAACTATTATTGTTCTTTATATTACTAACTTCTGTTGAGAATTTGCTTAAGGTTCACATAATAAATTGTTATATGATAAACAGTGGACTGTACCTTTATTGAAAACATCAAATGAATGTAGTCATCACACTAACAAAAAAACACATTACATAATGAACGACTAACTGAATATTTAAACATTTGATAAAAAACAAAAAAAAAAAATAATAATGAGTGTAACCAACATATGAGCTTCACACACAGTATAGCCTTAACATACTCCCCCTGTCGAAGAGAAGCCTTCAATAACTAATACTTACATAATGAATACAAAAAAAAAAAAAATTTCTATAACAATAAAATCAATTAACATAGTATAACAATTAATAAGAATTAACATGGTATAAAAATGAATTAATAGGAATTTCGCTTAATTTTACAACAGGATGTTTTAATATTGTTTGATTAGTTTTCACTGCGGTTACACGCACAATTCCATCTGATCCTGGGTGGGTTGTAATGATTCAGCCAACCAACCACTAAGACAGTGGAGTGTGGTCTTCCTTAAATATGACCAAGTCACCTTGATAGAACCTTGATTGTGCCATTTACTTCTTTGTTGTAACGATGCGATGTAATCGTTTGACCAACATTTCCAAAGACTGTACAATTGATTGCACTCGGTGCCATTTTTACAATCTATTCATTGGTATTTCTGTTGTCTTGCCCAATAGGTAGAAGTATAGAATTAACGACTAAAAAATGTGTGGGAGTTAGAGGTCTCTCATCACTTGGGTTGTTGAATTGTACAGTTAACTGTCTTGAGTTAAGACAAGCTTCAAATGTCAAGCATTCATTACCCATAGTCTTACGTAGGTGGTATTTGACTGATTTTACACATGCCTTCCAAAGTCCACCCATGCGATGAGCATTTGGTGGTATAAAATGCCATTCAATATGACCTGGTAGATATATTTGAGCAAGTTTTTCCTTATTCTTGATGACCCAATCATGAACTTCTGTCAAGGTTCTATCTGCTCCGACAAAGTTTTTTCCGTTATCACAATAAATCTACTTACACGTACCTCTTCTAGATATAAACCGTTTAAGTGATGCCTTAAATGCGTTTGTACTAACATCACTTACAAGCTCAAGATGTACAGCTTTAATAGCTATGCAGACAAATACAGCTACATATGTTTTTACCTCGCTTGCTTATTTGTATGTTGATTGTCGAATGTAAATTGGACCACAGAAATCAATACTGGTGTTGGTGAATGGTCTGGAAGGAATTATTCTTGCATTAGGTAGCTAACCCATACATGGAGACTGAAAGTTTGGTTTTGCTTTGAAACAGACTACGCAGGAGTGAACAATTTGTTTGCACAAGTTTTTTCCACTCAGTGGCCAGTACCTTTGAAGCATGATGGTCAGTAACGCTTGTGGCCCTACATGCAGGTTGGAAATATGTAAATACTTAGCAATCAATTTAGTGATGTAATGCTGTTTCGGTAATAAGACTGGGTATTTTTTGTCATTAGTGAAAGATGAATGTTTTATTCGACCACCGACTCTAAGAACTCCTTCATTATCGATGAAGGAAGCAAGACATAGCAACTTACTTTTTGGTGATATGGGTTGACTGTTCAAGAGTTTTGTTATTTCTGCCACAAAATCTTCCTTTTGAATCACGTTGCACCAATACAAGGATGACTGTCGTAGATCTTCACTAGTGAAATGACCAATTCTTTTTTCTTTACCTTGGGATCATGATCGAGTGTTATAAGTGAATCTAAATACATATGCGATTGTGAGAATTAACTTGGACCATAATGAATAATTAAGTTACAAATGATTGTACCTTTATAATCCTATCTTCACGTGCAGCTTCTGGTGCTGGTGTTGCATTGATTACTGGTCAGTTTTTGATTGATAGACTTAACCATGATGGACCTGACTACCATAATGTTGCTTTAATTAATTTTGATGGTAGAACGCCTCTTGAAATAAGATCTGCTAGATTGTCTTCTAATCTTATGTGATTCTACTGAGAGTTTGAAGTTAATCTCTGTATTTCATTAACTTGATTAACGACAAACTGTTTCCATCTTGATGGGCAAGCTGATATCCAACCAATGTTACCATAGTCAGACCACGAAAAAATGTTTTTTTGGTTTAATTTTTAATGCTGAAGTAACTAAGTTTACTAAATGTGATAGCAATAGAGTGCTGCAGAGTTCTAGCCTAGGAATACTTCGTGAATGTACAGGTGCTACTTGAGACTTAGCTGCTAACAATCTTGTTTGGTTGTACCCATTATAATCTGTACACCTAATATATACCACCTCTCCATAGGCCTGTTCTGAAACATCTGCAAATCCTTGAATTTCGAAATCTAAGTCATAATTTAACAAAGTTACTTATCCAGGAATTTGTAATTTATTCAAGTTGGATAGCTTGTCCACAAATGTATTTCAAGCCGTTTGTGTATTTGGTGGGAGTGGTGGGTTCCAATCTAACTTCAGTTTCTATAGTTCTTGAATTAATATTTTGGCAATGATCACCACTGGTCCAATGAGTCCTAATGGATCGTACAATTTTGCAATGAGTAAGAGAACTTCTCTTTTGGTTTGACATATATGATTTGAATTAACAAGTGAACTTGCACAATATAGTTCATCATTGTTTGGATTCCATGTCACACCAAGAACTGTGATAGGTTTCACTGTACTGCTTGACCCGCTGTTTGTGTTTGAACTTAATAAAAATTGATGATTGGAAGCCCATTTACTGAATTGAAATCTGCCTTCTACAAGCATAGAGTTCAATTCAGTGACTAACTCTTTTGTTTCTTTCACCGTAGTGGCTCCACTAAGATCATCTACATAAAAGTCCTTTATGATACGTTCTGCATTTGGGTACTTTTCTTTGCTATCAGCAACCAATTGATTCAATGTCCATGTTGCTAAGTATGGTACAGCAACTGTTCCATATGTAACAGTAGTTAATTCAAAAATCTTAATGTCTTGATCTGGAGAAGAGCACCATAATATTGATTGTAAACTTGTGTTTTCCTCATAAATTTGAATTTATCTGTATATTTTGATAATATCTGCTGCAAATGTTACACTATGCATTCGGAAACGAATGATTTTAGAGAATAAATCATCTTGAACTACTGGTCCAACCAAAAAAATATTGTTTAGCAATAAGCCCTTTCCCCCATCAGTCTTCATTGACACATCGAATACAATTTTATAAGCTTTGTTATAGTGCTTCATGAAATACAGGATGGTGTGGTAGGAAATAACAAACCCTTTGGGAATGTGTTGTGTAATCAATCAATTTTAAGTGACCAAGAGATAAATATTTTTTCATAAACTCATTGTATCTAGTTTGAAGCGTAATGTCCCTTTGCAGACGTTTTTCAATATGCATAAACCGCTGCAGAACTTTTTTGAATCAGTCCCCAAGGGTTACTGGATCAGCGTGTAGCGGTAATTTAACTATATATCTTCCATCTTAATCACGAGTCATAGTAGATAAATAGGATTGTTCACACAGAATGTCTTCTTCAGTAGTTAGTTTATCAGTTTTGAATTCTTCTAATCTCCAAAAATTTGTTAGTGCTTGGTTGACAGTGTTCATTACCTAACAATTTAAGATAATACAAGTATAACTCACAGTGTTTGTTTGGTTATAATTTACATTTAGTTCACCAGCGATAACCCATCTCAGAGCAGTCTTATGAAGTGTTGGGCGGTGATTTTCTAGTTTGATAAATCCCTTTCGCAATAGTTTACTGAAACATTCACATTCAATAAGCATATCAATTTTATTACTTTTATAATATTATGGATCGGCAATTTTGGTTGGTAATTATTTACACTACTAGAAATTCTAAGTTGCGTTAGAAAGTTGACGTACATAACATTACTTGCAATGCTATTACTGCAAGATAACAGTGCACTTCACCACTTACCTTAGCAATAAGGTTTATTGCTGTTAACCCAAGAGCTGATACAAAACGTTGAGTAACAAAGTTAGATTGAGATCTGTTGTCTAACAACACTCTACATTCTTGCAATTAACCTCTGCTGTCTTTCACGCACACTTTGGCAGTTCATAGTAAAACATATGGCTGTTGCATGACACTTGCACAGTTTACACTTGATTCGTTGGATTCATTGTTTGAATTACTGAGTTGTTTAAGTTCTTGACCTTATGTGGTCGAGTCACCTTCATCTTTGAAATTCTTTATATTTAAATCGAAAAAGAAAAGGGTGCCCAGTAAAGTAGATTTGTTCCATGTTTGATTTATAGTTGTCAATATGAAGAAGTGTATTATGTTTGTGATTACATTATAGACATGTTCAACTACGACATTTGAACGATTGACATTCAGGTTTTAAGCAATTTAAGCATAGTCTAAATTTCTTCACTACTTTTGCTCTAGCTCTAACATTTAATTTTAGAAATAGTGGACAATCATAAATTTTGTGAGAAGCATCTCGACACATATAACAATTGTGTAGGTTGTTTGTAATTGCTACATGCATATTTGAACGCACCTGTGGTTTGACTTGTCCCATAATACATTGATCAAGCTTTAAAGACTCTAGTGTACAATATTACATTTCTAAAAAATTATTAAATTGTCTAAATATTGGCCACTTGCCATTATTCAAATCCATGTTAGCTGTGCTTCAACACCATTTTTCTCTTAAATCCTGGTGTAGTCGACGATTTGTTAAATAAGTTATTATTGTGTCCCAATGTACAACATGTACACCTAACTTTGGCAATTCTCTCATGTTTTGATTTAATTAATTTATCAATTTTCTTAAGTCATCTGTGCATCCCTTTTTTATTACTGTTTCCTGGAAAATCATTTTAAGACAAGACACTAAGATGTGTAAATTATCATACCTATCAATTAGTGATTGCAACCTGCCTGATTATTCTCTGCTACTTCTTCCAGTTGTATTGGAAGTCTTTCAAATACCTCTCCGACGTTTGACAATATTTCATTTCGGACTTCCAGCTCACTGAATGATGTCATATACTGTTCATTGTATGCTTTCACATATGTATGTATGCATGATAGTGTATTAATCTGTGTTTGCCTCTTTTTTTTTAATGCTGTTTTTTTCTGTTGTTAAACCCATTTTGCTTTTGATATTGTTGTCAATAACAAAAACATAGTTTTTTTTATCTGATGATATCATTTCCTGATATGTACTATGTGGATTAGTTGATGACATTTATGAACTTGTAACCGTTTGTGAGGTTATGTAAGAAACTGTGCTTCAGCTAACCTAAGAACAACACAGCCTGCTTGTTACAGTGTTGTAGTCACGGACTGAGATAGTATCTTAGTCTATCTTAGTCCGTGGTTGTAGTCAAGCTTTTAACTTAATTTAATTTGACAAATCCGGCTCGAAGGACCAATTTTAAATTAAGAATTTGCTAAATAGTGGACTGTATCTTTATTGAAAACATCAAATTAATGTGGTCATCACACTAACGAAAAAACACATTACATAGCAAACGAGTAACGACTAACTACTGAACATTTAAACATTTAATATAAAAAAAAAAAAATGAGTGTTACCAACATATGAGCTTCACACACAGTATAGCCATAACAACTTCCTTTGTTCAGAATCGTTTTATCAAAGAGATGATTTAATATCACGTTTCTTTAAAATTCTTCACACCCACCTAGGGTATTTGACCCAAGGAGCGAAGAATATCCGCGGTACGAAATATGTCAGACTCTTTTGTCTGTACTTTACATTTTATGAACCAAAATATCATCAGCGTTTAACAGTTTTGAGAACTTTAGTCTATGGGTTCCCTGGACGTATAAATTTTACAAATTTGGGAAGCGCCGGCATAGACATTTTTCATAGCAATTTGCATCAATATTTATACACCTTTAACCTACCTAAATATTTATGAAACAGAGGCGAAGAGAGAGTGTAAGAGAACGACTCCCATCCCTATGTTGTATGCTTCTGTTACATAAACATTTAGGTAGGTTATAGGTATGGGGATATGGACATAATAAATATCCTGTTATGTCTATCTCTATAGTATGTATGGTGATCATTCTCCTTCAACCACATTATTTCACCTCAAATTGTCTTCGATACCAACAAATTTTTATTTTAATATTGAAAGGGAATTTTGAGTCGAAACTTGAGTAGTAGTAGTAGTACAGACTCGCATGACACAATAATGTAAAATATGTGCAATATTGTATATGATTGTTTGAGTGGTAATCTTGAATCGCTTATCATTATCACTTATTACAGAAACGTCGGAAACACTGACTTGATAATGCGATCTAAAGGAAAGACAGACGCTATTTCAAATTTTTAATGCATCATTTTTGACTTTTATTATTATTATGTGTTTGATATATTAACCTTCTTTTTAGTAATTTCATTCAAGTTATTAATCTTGTTTATTAGAATTATAGAATTATAACCATTTGTAACCGAATAAAAATCCATTATGGATGACCGCAATTTCAATGATTCGTAAGTATTTAGTAGGTAGTACTTATCTAAATGGTAACACTTTTTAAGATTCATGTACATCGTTCATTCACGTCATGTTTTTTTTTAACCGCAAGTTAAAATTATTTTTATAGGATTAATAACTTAATACAGAATGTACCAAATGGCCCGCCACCTAATAGAATGCCAAATGCACCAATACCTTCCACTGGAATGCCCGGACCTAGAAGATTGACTATTCCAAATGATATTCCTTCCATCCCGACTAATGCTGCTACTACTGCTAATGGTAATGTTATTAAAATTCCTAAAAGATATGTGCAATACATGCCATCCTCTACGCTTGGAGCTCCAATTGGAGGGACATACAATAATTATCCCTACAGCCGGCCTTATATGAATATGGGAATGGGTAACAATTACAATCCATACAGCTCGTATGGTCATCCAATGCCCAATCAGTATCAAAATCCGTAAGTATTAATTTCATTTTCCATTCAAGTACCTATTTGTTTTAGAATTAAATTTATTGATTTTCCATGAAATTCTTATCCTTCGATTTCCTCAGGATTTACCTTTTAAAGGCTCATTTGTATCGCAAAAATAACGGGTTGTCTATTGAAATATGAATTATAGCTACCTATTCTAATTAATTGAATGTCAATACTTTTAATTTAATTTTCTTAAATAGTAGAATGAGACCAAGTACCTCTCCAAACTTAAATCTTCTGTGATTTTATTTAATATCTTCATCACAATCTGTAAATGAGCCTTTTAGTACTGTAAGTACTCTGAGGATTATTTCAAATATTTGATCAAGTATCATAGTAAGGGATCATGTGTTCGAATGCCTTATGTTCGAACATTAAGTGTACGAAAGATTGTCTGTTCGAACGATTATATGTTCGAAAAGTCGTATGTTCGAAATTATTGATAAATGAAATTAAACAAAAATAACATAATCGTGTTTTCGTTATATTGGATTTCACACAATCTTATCTTTGTTGATTGTACGTGGTGAAATCCTAAAGTTTTTTTTTCTGTCATTTATCAGTAGTATGGTTATTAAAAAATGTTCATAGATTAGTATCCAAACATCCAGGAGTTTACAAATTGATGAAACAGTTTCAAAAAATTCAGAATGAAACTGAAAACTCTATAGAGCAAATCATTCAAGGCAAAACAATTAAAAAAAGAAAAACATGCAACGAAGAATGAGAACAAAGAATTAAAAATTTTGTTCTAAGACAAAAAAATGCAAACATAAATATTATTGAGTTTCTAAAAGGAATATCGTTTAATTTAAGTTTTTAGTTTTTTTTATTTAGTATTTACATTTATTAATGACTTATTTATTTTCATTTATTGATAATTTCGAACATATAATCTTTCAAACCGACAATCTTTCGTACCCTTGACGTTCGAACATACGGCATTCGAACACATGACACACTACCAGTATCATATGATGTAACATAATATGACATATACTTAATTATTAAATACAATTTTCTTTTACCCAAAAACAAAACTCTACTTAAATTTAATTACATATCATTAAGGTCAAGCAAGGAAGATTGAATTAAATCATAACTACGTAATTTATAAATATTTACTGTCATTTTTGTTCAAATTCAATTTATTATAATATGATATTAGTGTACCTAATTTTAGTTCATTACATAAGTATTTTAAAAAAAACGCCGGACAGACTTTGCACCATGAATATACTGTGCTTTTTGAGTTGGATATTCTTAGTTGGTGTATTTAATTTTAAAGAAACGATTAATCATTTCTTCAATAATAGTCAATAAAACGATTCTGAGCGGAGGTTCAGTTATTATCCAGAATCCCGTAACAATAATCACTATGTTACAATGGTTTCCATAGTTATGAGTCATAACATAGGTATTGAGTCAGGGGGGTATCTTGTGAAGGGGGTCTGGGTCTAGGGGGTGAGGTCTAGGTTTTGATCAGGGGAGAGATAGTCTGAGGTCTAGGTCAGGGGTCCAACAATGGTGACAAGTGTAAACCCTTTGAAAATATTTAAATTTTGAGATATGCTAAGTAAAAAGTACCATGTAGAGCCGAATTTTGATACAAAAAGTGGATTGAGGCCTGTTAATCAATATTTTTGTACGCAAAAGTGTACATAGAACAGAAAAAAATAAAAATAAAATAAACAACATTGTAAATTCATAAGTTTTTTCATTCCGCTCAGAAACTAAAATTACTGTAATAACTAGAGCTCTGATATGAATGACCAAAATTATACTAAAATATGCATTTAAAATTAAAAGCATATGCACTTAATGCCTTAAAATGTATTAAATATACTTCTTATTATTTATTTATTTTTTTAACAAGTATACAAAATGTCTCAGTGCGATTCAAATAAGTGCGATTACCAGTGGCGTATATAAGGGTTTTGGGGGTTCAACACTTCTTGAAATATATGGTTGGTACGAGACATGTGTGCAAAATCATTTAATTTATGTATAAACTAAATCCTAACGGTTCAGCACAGGAAAAAAAGTAGATAACAGGCATAGGTATAAATAAAAATTATTCATTTTAGCTTAATATATCGTTATAATATAATATATAAATTAATATATTATTTAAGATATTTTTAAATGTGTTGTTAGTAATATTTTCATTAATCTAGATAACAATTAACAATTTCGTATAGATTATTTCAAAGGCAATCAAAGGTAGTTAATAATATTAATATTAGATGTTTTTTACGTTCTTACGTGAGAAGTTGAGTAAAACTCTTATTAAAATAAAGTTCATTCATTATATTAATTAATCTGTTTTTATTTTATAACCTCTTCCTAAATTAGATCCAATATATTGCTACTAGAAATAACTTTTGTTTTATTAATAATTTTTATCTTTTTTAGATTCTGAACGAAGTGAAGAAGCTTATGATTTTACAATGATGTTTATTTTTTCTTTTTTTTTTTTTTTTCCTTTTTTTTCTCTTTCTGGAAACACTTTTTCGTATAGAAATAC
>JAIPRM010000844.1:0-18439 GCA_025469315.1 Stegophylla sp. TES_Ste_2020 | reverse complement strand
CCATCGTGCGAAGTATGTCCGCTTTTTTTTTTTTTTTTTTGAAAATTATTACTACAGCAATAGCGTATAAATATATATATATTTTTTTTTAGTTCCAAATTTTCAAATTTGAAATTTTATACTACAGTTTTAGAAAAAATTCAAAATATTCGTATATCTAAATTTTAGAAAACTATTAGTTCTTAAATCCCTATTAAAGTCTGGTCATTTATATCTTGTATTTATTATTGTATTATTATCTCTTCATTTACTATAATTTTTTTTTTAAGTTCTAGAATAATTTAATAATATTGTTAAATAAGTCAAATATCACTCAAACTTAAGACCAATTGACATCATAATATTATGGTGTGTTTGATAAAATTATTAAATTATTCCTAAACTTAAGAAAATCATAGAAAATGATCAGATTAACATTTATTAAAGATTTAAGCACCAATATTTTTCTAAACATCAGGTTTACAAAATGGCTATTTTGAATTTTTTCTAAAACTGTAGTGTAAAATTTCAAAATTTGGGACCTAAAAAAAAAAAAAAAATGTATACATTATTTCTGTAGTAATGATTTAAAAAAAAAGTTATTGCATTTGTCAAGTTTTACTGGGACACCCTGTATACATAAAAAAAAAAAAATACAAAATATTCAATTATATATGTCTTAAAATGTATTAAATAAATGTTTTTTTCAACAAACATATGTAAAAAAAAAAAGTAGTGTTCTGGCCACCTGAATTTGATAATGTCACTTTCCATCGCGCTTATTCACATTGAAAATTATAATTTTATTGCATGCATGACAATAAAATATTTATCAGCTTGCACTTCTTTTGGAAACATCAAGACATTCCTCTATTATTTTTCATTGAAAATGTAATAGGTAGGTGGGTGTGAATATTCGTGTATTCCAATATTCCTAATATTACTTATTAGTTGACTAATTTTTGTGTACCACGTGGTTTCGCATAAGGGTAATAAGGCATTTTTGTTTGACATGCCTATTGACTTTCATCAACAAATAATATTATGCAAAATAAATTTTATATAAATATTAAGTATGTTGACCGGATAGAAATACTTAAAATATAACCATAATCTAATTACCAATCGGCTAGTAAATATTTGTACACATCCGTAATACACCTGAAAAGTAATATTAATTTTAAATTACATATAAATACCTAATTGAATTATGTTGTTTACATTATAAGCTCAAAAATGTATTAATTCAAAATAAATTAATTAAATACTCATTTGTGCTTTCTTTGATTGTATATTGGATTTGTAACGATTGAATTTTACTTTATTTCTATGATTCACATTTGCTCATACTTTAGTCTTGTCTTTACAGTATTCAAGTATTGTGCTATTAAAAATAGTTTTCTTACAAAGTAACTGTACTAATATAATATTATATAACTAAAGTTCGGATATTTATGACTTTGTATATTTTTTTAGTGTAGCGAGAATTATACCCAAATACAGTACAAATTTGATTCATGCAGTATAGAATGTTAAACATACAAACTTATTTTTCATATATTTGCATATTTGACATTTTTAAGCATATAAATGCATTATATGTTGATTATTAATAGATTCAGTAACATTGTTATAAATATTTGAATATAAAAATTTTCCAAATATTACCGAGTGACCATTTTAAGGCCTTTATTTTAAGGATTTACCATTTTTAAATGCATATTTTAGTGAAATTTTATTCTTTAACATTCGAGTTCTAATAATAACTAACAGGTATAAAATACAATAAAAATTGGTGATAATTTAAAAAATTATTCTATAGTAATTACAATTTACATATACTATTATATTTATTAAATTTATAAATAATATATCTAATGAAAAAAGGTCATAACTCTATTTTTTTTTTTTGTTTTTGAGATATGACTGTATTCTGATATGGAATTTTTTCTCTATTAATCATGAAAATGATTGTATCTCCAGCAATTCAGAAAGACACAACCAACAAATATTTTATAATTTTCAAAAATGACAATTTCCAACAAACAAAATTTATCTTGAGTTACGATCTTCTTAAAAAAATATTTACTTTTGAAGAAGGTTGTATGTTTAGTCAAAATTTAAAAATAAACTAAATATACCCACAAGGTGACATTGATGTATTATGTAATATTTTATTGTTTTTCACAAAATAAACAAAATTATATACATATTCAAAGATTATATTTTGATTTTAAGAATTATATGACTACTAAATTTTCCCACTCAAAAAGTTGTAAGTTGAGGTATGACCTTTTATTTTCCTACAAAAAAAAAGTCGTAAGTCAGTAAAAAATTTAGAAGTTTTTCAAAAATGTGTTGAAATAATAATTATTTTTAATTAACCTTCAAAAATTAATTTATGGTACCTTATTTGCTAGATCAGCCATACTCAACTTTTTTTTTACTTCGGCCACCTTCATAATTTTGTTCCGTTAAGCAGACCACAAATTCAAACAATGGTGTAAGGTGAAGAGAGGGAATAAATTAAAGCATAATAAATATTAGAAATATATTAAATTATAATGAACAAAATGAATTATATTTTACAGTTGGTATAATATAATTTTTCAAATAATAGGATTCTTGTTGTTAAGAAATTTTTTTTGCTATTTAAGTGAAATCAGGTTTTTAATTACTTCATGGTGTTACTCTCAGTATGTAACAAAGGTGAAAATTTTAGTAGTCCAATTTCTATACATATTTTTTGTATATTTTATCTTTAAATATGAGCAAAATATTCACTAATGTATGTTTTCAGATTTGTTATCCAAAACACCACTTTAGACCAAATTGTTCTTCTTGTAATAGCGTGCAGCACATAGCTAGTAATCTTAAATATAGTCGAAATATTTTTCTTATATTATTTATGAAATTTTGTTTTTTTTTCCGAATTGAAAAAATATTTTAAGGCCACACAGAAAGGCACACACAAATATTAGACCATCAATTAAAAATAATCAATTGTAAAAGTTGAATTATGTGTGTTTATAAAAATTACGCACAGTATTATTCTAGAGCTAATTGCACCAATATTACTCTATTAGCTATTTTATTTAAAAGTTTTTACTGGATAAATAATATATTTATTATTGACAACATGGAAAATAATTTTTTCCAACAGCTGGTCAAGATTTTGGACAAGTATTCCAATATGAAAAAGTGTTTACAGAAAAAAAAAATAAACATCTTAGTAAAAACAACTAAAATATTATCATATTACATCCTAAAATATGGATAGTTAAATTTTTTTCTGATGCTAGGTATGTTATAAAATTAAAATTGTTTCTTGACAAGGGGGCAGTACAATACCTTTGACCCCTTAATAAAATATTTGAAGGTGCACTTGCCCCTCCCAGTTGCTCAGTCTGAACACTGTAAGCATCAAAGTGAAACGACCCATAATATTTTATGTCTATCTCTTCCAGACATAAGTTTCACCAGGATATTTATCTTGAGGATATACACTGATTTTATAGGAGATATAATATGAGATTAGAAGAGAATACCAAATTCATTGAAAATGCAATTGAGGAATTTAGAAAGAACCTAGACATTAACCTTAACACTTATATTATTAAAAAAGCATAAGTATTTTGTTGATAATTATGTAAAATAAAATATTTTCACCACCATTCAATATTTTTTTCTTATTTTAAAAAAGCTGAGAGGTGCAAACAGTTCACTCCCTTGCACCCTCTCGCGCACCTATGTTTCCAGATTACTCAATAGGGTATCTTAATTAACTGTGGTGTGAAGATTTACTCCAATATTTTTAAAAAAATATAATCACACTAAAGGTTCTATAATATAGTATATATGCCAACTGTCAAGTCTTTTTCTTTTATTTCCCCTTTTATCATCCATGTATTTATTATAATATACTAACTAGTAGAGATTATAAGTATTCTCCCTTTAAAGAAAATTTTTTTTCCATTTATCATGAAATTTAATGCTAACATTACTAACTGTTGTACTATATTAGTATATTACTATTTCTTAATCAATTAATTTTATTTTTATGTTCTATTTAGTGCTATTATTGCAGCTGCTGAAAATTCTCGTCCCGCTTTTGAATCTATACAATCATTTGTTCAGACATTTAATTCAATGAGTATGATGTTAGATTCTACATTTGCTGCTTTGCAAATGTCTTTTCAAGCAATGTTGAGTATGGCTGAGAATTTTGATCGTCTTAGAATGTTTATGGTGAAATTGTATTCATCTATTGTATCATTCAAATTAGCTCGATGGTTTTTAACAAAACTATTTTACTTATTAAGTAAGTAAATTATAATTTATTGATAATAAATAACATATAGCTTTATTTTATAGTAATCTTAATATTTTCCTAAGGAATGGTAAGAGGTGGTAGAGTTCCAAGTGCTGAAGAAGATTTATGGACATCTTTAGATCTACAGTCATCTACAAGTCAAGTTGTTCCTTCTGATGGACGATCTTGGCCTGTAGTAGTTTTTTCTGGACTGCTTGTTGCTACTCCCTATTTTATATACAAATTACTCAATTCAGTTGCTCCTCCTCCTCCTGCAAGTAATACTAATAGAGGTAGTTGTATTTTGAATGAAAATCAGTATTTTAATTTGTATACTTGCTCGATCAAATTTTTAAACCAATTATACTGTTTTTAGGACTTGGCAATGCTTTAACATTAGTTTTCAAGGCACTACAAGACTGGTCTTCTCAATATCCCAGAACTATTCCTTTGACAAGAGGAGCAACTTACTGGTCATCTGCTTTAAGGGTAACTGAGAGTGAGAGAAACGGTGGATGGCTCCTTGTTAATACTGCAAATGGGCATAGAGGTTATGTTCCTTTAGCAATGTTGAAGATGCGCAACCAACTATCAAGACGGCCTGTAGTACCAGATATGTCTGTGACATCCAATGTTATACCTCCAAATTTTCCTGAAGAAATGCAACCACTATTAACAACACCACCAATCACAAATGTGCATGATAACCCAGTAGCTCTAACCCATCCATTGCTAGATGGTGATACATTGGATAATGACATACCTATAAAATAATTTTTTTTTTATTTCAAATAATATTATATCAATTGTATATGTACAATGTCATTGTATCAATTATTTATAATCAAAATTTATTGATACATGGTCATACCCATGGAAATATCAAATAACCTTAGTTTTAATTTTTTTTCATTGTTTTGAAATTTAATTTTCTATTTTTGGTTAAGGCTTTAAATACTTGTAAATATTGTTTTTTCTCATTTCATATTTATGTTATATGGAAATAAACTAGGCTTTTTTATGATTTATAGTATAGACTTGAACATTGTCATCATGTTTTTTTTTTTTTTTTTTAGGAGGGCATAAGATATATACATTTGTTTATGATAAATCCATATGTGTAATTCTTATAATGAGTGTATAAAATATATTATTATATTCTGCAGTCATGTTTTTATTTTACCAAAATGGTGTTTCTATATTTAATCATGTCACTAATGTACTATTATTAATTATTACATTTTATCCACAAACTGTCTAGAATTAAATACTTAAAGTTAAAGTATAATTGATATTTAAATTATCAAACAATAATACAAACCTCTATCAATCTCTCAGTATTTGTCTATAAAATTTAATTGATTCATAAACACTTACTAAATGTTTCAAAAACTTAAATTCATTTAAATTCTAAATTCTTTAATGGTTAAAAAATATAAAAACTGAAAATTTCTTTTCGTATTTGTTAAATTTAGTATAAAAATAGGTATTCCATTTGCATTATTTGTATGAAATTATATTTAAACTATTTTTATACAAAATCCTTAGGCTTTAAAAGTCATTAGCTTTTCTCGATTCTATATAAAATATTATTAAATATCAATAATTAATTTTAGATTCTTATTGGAGTCTAAGAGACTCTAAAATTATGCTTATTTTTTATTTTATTTTCTGAAAACACTTTTTCTTCTCAAAAAACTGTTTGGATATGTATACTTTATCCAGCGAGAGAGCATGCCCAACAAAGATTAGTTTCTTCTGCGCATCTCACTTTACCCATCCCTAGTGTTCCCCACTTTGGCCAGTTGCTTAGCAGTCTACATGTATAGAAACAGCATGCTCTCTTGTCAGAGAGTATAGAATATTTTTCGTAGAAAATTTTATTTGCACTTTAGATGGATAACTTGTTAAAATTATTCATACATTTTGTAAGGGTAAGAAAGAACTACTTAAAAAATTAATAAAAATTTAAAATATGCTGTGAGTTAGATTTTCTAAAATTGATTTTATTAATTAAGTTATGAACTAATAGTACTAGAAACTTAAAAATTGTTATCTATTACCAAAAATAGTGCAATATGTACTGAAAAAAGCAAAGAATAAGTAAAGTATAGACAAGAAAGCCGGACGTATTCTTTGCTCCTTGGATCAGATATTCTTGGTGGGTGTATAGAATTTTAAAGAAACGATTAATCATCTCTTCAATTATACAATTTGTTCAGATTGAAGTTTATAATATCAAGAACAATAATAATTATCGTTTTCAATACACATACCAAGAGTATCCGACCCGTGAGACGAAGAGAACTCGTGGTACTATGTATGGCCAGCTTTCTTGTCTATACTTTACTTAAATTTGTTTTATTTTACTTTACTTATCTTTGCTTTACATTACTTAACTTCTTTTTATCTGAATTTACTAAGAAAAAAGTGTTAGAAACAAATGTCCAAATTTTTTTTTTCACATTTTCAAAATGTTTTGTGCTAAAATATTTCTCATATTATTGTCTATCTATGATTAGATTTTGATAAAAGTTTGGATTAAAATAAGTTAGTTTTCAAATTTTGAGTAAACAATTCAAATTGAGAATTTCAAAAAAAATTTCTCTAAAGTATTACCTAAGGCCAGATTAACATATAGGCACTATATACTATAGATATACACTATACACTATATACTTAGAGCGCTAAATTTTAAGACATCAAATAAATGCCTAATTCAACTATCACAATAAAAATAAATATTTATTTTTTTGGTTTTTATAATGCTTTTTAATGAAAATGTTTGTAAATGCTTTACTTAAATAATTTTGTTTGCAATTTACATATAGAATATATATGATTATGTTATATATTCTTATCTATCTCTATGATTTCAATAATGTTTTATTGCCGTCTTATGTATTTTCGATTGAATACGATAGAGTGAATTAAATTTAATGTGCATAAATATTTTTTCTATTTATTCTATTTTGAAAATTCCACCTTTTTCGGTTATTATATTAAATACCTATTATTTCAATTGCATTCAAAGCTGTTATTGTGGTGTAATGGTTAAGGCAGCAGTATTAAAATGCAATAATATAATAGGATGTTGCAAACAGAATTAGATATCGCTGTAATTATATTCAAAATTGATTGAAAATTTACGACACTATTTTGTTGATATGTAAAGTTTTATCATGGTAAGACATTTTTTCTAAAGAGATTTGCATTTTTTAAAAGCCATAATTTTTTTTATGCATAATAGCATAGAGAATTCATTTTTTCAGTATTATTAATATTTGATATGATATTCAGATAGTTACCACAGAATAGACTAAATTTTTAATAGTTTAGTCTGTTCTGCGCCATCACGAAACGTTTTTTATACTTTATATGTTGCAATTATTTTACACTTCGTTATTTTAATGCGGAACTTAACGTAATTATTATTTTTGTTGCTAATTACAGTTTGTATATTTCATTATTCTAAATTATATAAATAAAAAAAATTATCTTAAATATGGCCCAAGGGAAGGATCCACCCCCTTGATTGCGCCACTGATCTAAATAAGCACACAGAGTTGTTAACATTCTAGGAGATAGTGTATTAGTAACCTTCCGTGGTTGCTCTAAAATGTATACATGACACTATGGACAGTCATTATTTTCACTATAAATTTACCTCGTATAAGGTAAAACTACCAAAATATTGAGTAAAATATGTCTCAAAAAGATTTTTATGAGTATGATTTTAGTAATTTTGAATCATAACTCTAAAACTAAAACTTGGAATTGTTCCATTATCAACAGTTGTGTAATACAGTTTGAACATACACCTAATAAAACGCTTAATTCTAAATTTGGTAGAAATTTTCCTTATGTACTTTTCTATCTGTAGTTAAATATTCTTAGTATAGTTGGCTGAATAACTAAAATTTTTCTAAAATGTATACTTATAATTTATATGAAACTTATATTTTTTTAAACAAAATGTCAAATAATTTGTATTCATAATCTATAATTTACTTAATTAAAAAAAAAAAAAAACAAAAAAATTAATCATTCTCGTGAATAATGAAATGGACATGGTTTATTGTTTTTAAATATATTCAATATAGAACTGATAATTATTGTTTGCTATTATTATATGAAGTATCGTTCATAATTATTTTGTTTAAAAAAGGGTTTATAGGAGAAAAATAAATAAAAAATGATTATTACGTGTAATGAAAATAGAAGTTTAAGCTAGTTTTCATTTTTTAAATGTTCAAAATGTTTAAATTATTAAAATATCGACAAAACAAACGTGTTGAAACCACTTTGAATATTTTGAACTTGGGTATTTACATAGATATATGAAAAGATTTTATGGTAAAAAGTAATTCTAACTTTTTTTAAACTGTATAGTTTTAATTTTATATTATATCTAGGGTCATACACATAAATTTGTAATTAATATTGTGTTTGTATATAATCTTATTAAAAAGTAAATTACTATTATATCAAAATGAAACAAATAATTAGGTAGGAAACATAAGCTATACATAAGATATAAAGCATCTATAGCTTAAATTGTAATCAGAAAGCACTACTTAAGAGACCCATACTTTTGAAATATATATATATGTATATATATATATATATATATAGTCAGATAATCACTATGATAAGGCACTTGCTCTTAAAAGGAGTTGCCTGCTACAGTTGAAAGTGATTTAAAATAGTCATATTAATATTTTTTTCATTAAAATCAAAGATAAAAAATTAGAAATAAATACAATATAAATTTGTCAAATCACGTTTTTATTTGATAAAAATAAGGATTTATAAGTATGGTTCTGGAAATTCGAATGTTACTTCCCTACCAGTTAGCTTTCTGTACACTGAAGCAAATGTATCCACCTGTAACAATAATGTAAATATTATTTACCATTTTTACTGTAATTTAATATAATACAACAAAAATAGAAAATATGAAAATTGTTCAAGTACATTATACATATTAAAATAATTATTTGTGGCTGTTCTTCACTATAAATCTCTGTTGTGAACATTTAAAACTGATTTCAGTAAAGATATCTAAAAATATCCAAGATAATACTCTACTACAATTTCTCAATAATGTACTAAATTCCACAGTACAAAAATATATAAATACTATTATTGATTGGTAATTAAATTATGTAATATTAAAAAAGAAACAATATCTACATTTCAATAATAAAGTTTAGTTATAACATTGTGAATCAAAAGTAGTGAAACTCTAGATATGAATACTTAATTAAGAAGACTATATTACATTAAATGATTACAAATTTTCATAAATATTTAGAGTTTTGAGTTAACTGTAGTTCAAGATATAGAGGTCTTGTTCATATCATAAATATTATTTTAATTTATGTTATTGCTTATATGGATAAATTAGAAAATTTACTTTATGTTCAATGTTTGTCTGCTGAGTTTTGTCCAAATGTACTTTCATGACTTGTTTACCATCCAACTTTACCCGAATACGTTTGCCAACAATTTCAGCAGGAAATACTAAATCATCCAAAATAGCATCATACACCCATGTTAATGTACGGCTATTTAAATGAACAGAATAAAAAAAATTAGTAGATTATAGTATATAGAATACAACTTTAAGATAAAAATACTACATTCATAAAAAACATGAGAACTCTGAATAAAAAGTTTAAACAATACCTCCTTGGACGTTTCTGCTTGCTCGGAGTACGGGTTTTCCTTGTTGGTTTTGGCAAAATTTTTCGGTCACCAATAAAAACAACATGCTTACCACTAAATTTCTTTTCTAATTCTCTAACAAGACGGGCTTGAATTTTCTGGAACTGTGCTCTTTGTGGCATAGGCACATAAATAATGATACTCTGCAAAATATAAGCCAAGTTATTGACATTCATAAATAATAATTATATTTAGGTAAATGTTTATCAATCAAATTTACTTAAGACATTTCAAATTGATGATATTAAACTCAAGGGAAATTTAGTGACAAACCATTTGTTTATAACAAAATTATTAAAATCTGATAGTTTTTTACAGAAATAATTATTTACCTTTTTCCCTAAGAGTTCAATTTCTTTAGCTTTTGTAATATACAATTCTCTGAGTTGTGCTTTTAAGTCACTGTTGTTTTCCAATTCCAATAGTGCTTGAGCAATAGATAACTCGAACTGATCAGGGCCAGCACTGCCCTTTTTAATGATTTTAGCTTGCACTGGAATCACCATCTACAAATAAGTAATAGAAAAGAGTTATCAAATCATTCTAATAGGTACTAATAAAAATTATTCAGACAAGGTAAAAATTCTGGCAGCAACAAATTATTAAAAAACTATATCCACCTAATGGCTGTTAAAACCACTATTTTTAATTAAAAACTATTATCATTAAATGAAATGAACTTAATCAAATTTAAAAAAATTGGAATTGAAACTAACCTTTTTAAAGAGCAATTTATTGAAATATAGATATTTTAAATGTCAAAAGCATCAACATCAAAATAAATTTTGATTTCTTAAAATCAAATATATGTCACTAAATAATATGTTATGTTTAAAATATATACATTTGAATTTCATTAATCTTTATCACTATTGGTTCATATTATCACTTAACCTAAGTATAATAGTAAACACACGCTTTATAAGAATTAACTAACCTAAATCTGTTAATTTAAAACCAACACAATAAAAACAGTACATAGTTCATATAAAATAAGACATTTTTGGTCTGTCCACAAAAGTAACAATTCTATTAACACTTATTTTAAGAAATCGTAATAGTGGCAATTCCTTAGTCGAACTAAATTTTATGATCCAACAAGATCAGTGATAGGTATCCAAATCATTGACTCACTGTTTGATTTCTTTAGTTAAAGAAACACTTTTAAAAATCTTAATTCCATAATACTAAAAATGGTTTTACAAAAATACATACCTTGAAGCTTTTCAATTCCTATGAAAATTTCTAAACGAATAAATTTTAGTGAAAAACTAACTTCGGGCCATAAGACGCACGTTTCGATGGAAAAGGAGAGAAGCGATGGGACTGGAAATGATGAGATAGCTCAACAACAGTGAGGAACCGTACAGGTTGACCAACTGATGAAATGCGATACACCTGGAAAGAAGTAAAAAATTCATAAATTTTTAGAAAAATTATTTGAAGCAAATAAATCTGTTATTTTTCATCATAAATGTTTATCGTGTCTTATTATAATAATTTGTACTTTTAATAATTACAAAAACATAAAGATTTGATTATGTATTTAATATTATCATGGATTTGATAAGCATTACCAACGTTTTTAAATTATGTGTAACTTCAGAAGGCGTAAAATGACCTTCCAATCATGTGTTTCCTCTTAGACAACCTGAGCAAAATTTTCTTTTGCTGTTAACCGCTGCACGGGTTAGCCGGATTCTTAAAATCGTCGACTTTACCATCTTCGACCGAGCTACAAATTGTAATCTTTCAAAAATACTCCTAAACACATAATAATGAATTCTAGAATAATGATCCTGGGCTCAAAGCTCGTCTTCAAAAGTTCACCACGAATGTTCACAACCGCAGCCGTGAGGTTAAACAAGGATGATAGTAAGCAATTTATTTGTTTTGTTTTTTTGCGTAGTTAGTAATTATATAAAAATAACTGAATTCCAATTATTTTACAAATTAATTAACATTAGTAGGTTATTAAATATATATGATTGACGATTTAAGTAGTTATTCCTTCGGTTATTCCTCAATACATTTTATATTTCGATGACCTCCAATTTTATTTGCAAATTATATTTTTTATTTCTCTGTATCTGTAACACATTGTTTAAAGTTTATCTTAAAGATTCCTAAAAATCATTAAAATTATGTTATTCATTTACGACACTAACTATCTCATTCCAATTTCAACAGTATTAGGCAGTACCCATGTAGTGGCATTGATAAAAAATAAAAATATGACCTTATGGATGTCTAAACTCCTCTAGATAAGTTCCATAAATTTAAAATATTTTTTCATTTCATATAGAGATTTATTAAAAGTTTGTTTATTCATTTTAGCACCTTATTCTTCATACCTACCTGTGTTGTTCTTTAAGATTTGTAACCAATATTTACATACAGGTGCTATTAGATAGGTATATTAAATACTTTTTTTGTGAACTTATTTTGTCGTTTATAATGTCTAACTATGAAGGTTATCATTTTTTTATGAAGCTATTATAAATATTTTGATTTTATTAATGTTTTAAATAACTACTTATCTAATAATATGTCTCAGGACAATACAACATTGTATGCTTGGTAAAAATGTATTGAAAATTGGATATCTTGATATTAATAAAGATATATATACACCTACCAACCTAAATTAATTATACTTCTTATTTATTTTTCATTTTATCAACTAGTAAATTCTATTTTAGTTAAATAAAGATTATGTATTGTTTAAGATTGATTTAAATTATTACTAACAAAGTATCATGGTTACCACAAGACTAAAAAACCTGTAAATGTCAGGAAAATCATAGAAAAATCAGGAATTTTATTAATTTTGGTTGGAATTTTTGAAATTTTTGAAATTAGAACTTTTATCCATAACAATTTTTAATTGGGACAATTTTTTTTTTTTTTTAATTGTACTTAATTTTAAGAATAAATAGTAAATATTCATTAAAATAGCATTTTTCTAATGATATTTAATATTATTTAACAATTACCTATTTGAATTATTCCTGACTCATGCTTATGTAAATTTATTACTTTAAATGACTAATACAATTATAATATTTCCATACTTTTATATTAGTTTATCAGTGGAATGTGTTTTTATAAAAAAAATTTATTTTATATCCAAACTTTCTGAACAAATTTAGTTTATCACCTACCTCAAAATTTCATAATTTTTTTGTAAATCGATGTTTTAAAAATGATGGTACAAAAGAAAATTTTCAGAAATCATTAGTTTTTGAGTTATGTCATTTTGAAAATCAGTATTTTCAGTGATACTGATTATATGGTTATTATGTGGTCGAAATTTTAGTTGGCTATGTTGTTACGTTTGATGTACTCATGATGATCCTTGGTTAGGTAAGGTTATTTTCCTATAAAATTTGCTTCACTAAATTCAATCAATGCATTATTCATCATATTTTTACCAAGAAAAAATTAGATGACTGTGAATACATAATATTGATTTTCTTTCACCTCGGCTCCTTTTCCAACTATTTGTGGTTCAGCTTTGGCAACACCCTTGTCCTCATCCTCTACTTAAGTCTTTTGCATCTTCTGCACATAACTCAAGTAATTTTCATATGACTCAAATATTTCTGTATCTACTATTTTTTTTTGGTCTTACTCAGATTTACCTAGATTTAGAAAAACTAAAGTATTTTAGTTATATTATTGCTTACAAGATTATTATTGATTACTATATTTTTATGTTATTAGGTACTTATAGTTTAATTAATTTTTATAGCATAAACCTTTTTTTGAATACTGAATCCTAAAATTATGACTTAATAATAAAAATAAATATTTTTTCACAAGAAAACTTGATTAAAAAGAAAAATGATTTGACGTAAAATTTAAATTTATGCATCTATCCAATGACTTTATACTCATTTAATATTTATGTTTTAATGAATAATTAACTTAATATTTTATTTTAGCATTTCCCGATCCTTTGGATTTAGCCACAGGCATGGAAAAAAAAGAAATGCTCATGCGTCTAGCCGGAAATGATGTAAGTTATATTGTAATTTATAATATTTTATTTTGTGTAGATATTTGAATTAATTGTGTTACTGTGTTTGATGATAAATTTTATTTTTAATAACAAAAAGTTGTTGTGAATGAGTTAGGTATGGATAACATTTTTTCTGACATCAATGTTTGCTGTTATCAATTAACAGATTTTATAGTATTGATTTTTTTCAATGTATGAAACTAAAAATTTTAATCATTTAAATTAATTTCAATAGTTACCTCCATTATCAATTTTGTTTTTTGTCCATTTCTAATGGGAGTTTATAAAAATATTATTATACTGCATTTGGCGAAAGAACGCAAGTCGCTAGCGCATCTAAATGACAACGCTCCTTGGTTTCATTGTCTCATTTTCCCCTCTTATTAGACTGTCGTGTGCTGTCTCGCCGAGTCGCTTGTGCCGGTTTGTTGGGGCAGCTGCACCTGCACCGGCAGCTATGTCATGTTGGTGTTGGTGAGGGAAATATGCTCAAGCTGCGACATTTATTGTACGCCGCCCACTTGCATTCTCTTGCCAGCCTCAGTATAGAGTGTAGAGGATATTATAATAGAATTTGCTTTGAAAAGGAATGAGGAAAAAATTTCTTAGAAGTTACATAAAATGTGAATTTTACCTGTAAGTTAAATTTGGAACTTAAATTTCCTGTAAAGACAATATATTTGGTAAATATTTAAGACATTTTATTACATTATATTGGGTAATGGGTATTATTATTATAATTATTTAAATTAAAAATAATTTGCTGTATTAATATCACTTAAGAATTATCTATTTTTTTTAGATGTAATTTTTTATAGAGACTTATTATATGTCTTTATCACTTTTAATTTCTTTTTATATTGTAGGACCCATACAATTTAAAATCCATCAAACGAGGTGTTGCAACAAAAGAATCACCTACTGAAATTCCATCAGCATTTGAAGCTAGAATTGTTGGCTGTGTTTGTGAAGAAGATTCATCCCATGTTAAATGGATGTGGCTGCATTCAGGAGAGCCAAAACGTTGTAGCTGTGGATATTGGTTCAAATTAGTTTTCAAAGAAGGTGTTGTTTAGATGAATTCTAAATGTCTTTGTTGTTCAACAAAAATTTGACATGTTTAGTTCTGCTCCAAATGATATTTTTTTGTTTGTAAAATTATTTTATCATTAAAAAAAAATATCTTTGGCACCAGTATTGATAAATTATTATTTTGATTTTTATTGTCAGATATAAAAAGTAAATACCATTGATCCTAGATAATTAGCATTGTATCAATAAAAGATTAAAACAAATTTTTCATTTATGTTTTCAATAAAAGTTCACTATTAGGTCGCTGCAATATCTTTATAGATTATATAGTATAAATATGTTGTATATTATGTTAACAATACTAAATTAAAGATACATTTTAAGATTGGTGATTTATAGTTTCTTGAACTCTTAAACAATAGGTGTAACTAATTGTTATAATAAAATTGTAAATAGATAAAAAAAATTCCATAAATGTTGAAATAATATTGTTAACTGATAACTAAGTATTTCGATACTATTTTTATAAAAAGCTTAAAACAAAAAATACATTTTTACAACATAGTATTTGTATGTATGTATGCTAAGGCCCCCTGCTTTTTAGGAACAATGATTGTAAAGGCCAGTGTTTCCCAATTGGTGGTCCGCGGTTGTATTTGACAGGACAACCAGAAATTTTTATAGTATTTGTTTGAGACAATATGTGTTTGTATTTTTAGAAAAATATGTGTGAAATTAAAAAGAATTTTAAAAATAATGTATTTCTTAATTTTCATGTTTAAATATAGCTGAAATATATACATATACAAAACTTGGGGAATTTCTAAAAAAAAATCCGTAAAAAAGGGATCTCCGGTTCAATTTGAGAGTCCGTGGATAATGTCAATTCTAAACCACTGATATAGCGTATATTTTTAATTTATTCGTTTTTTATTTAATTCTAAATTTAAAAGTTAAATTTTAAAAATATACCTGCCAACTTTACAAACTTCTGCAACGGTTCATCAATATATTATGCAAATTGATTTTTCTACACCAAATACTATTATAATTAGGTACTGGTTAGGTTTTTATATTAATAATTCTTACAACAATTTTATCCCTGTAACAAAACATTTATGCAAACGTGCATTTTCAAAACTTGGGTCGATTATAAATCTTAACTATGTACCTAGCGATACTATTAAGAAAGACCCAAATACAAAGATATATGGTTACAGTTCATATATATCAACAGATTACTCAAACTAATAATTATTAAGAAATAATTGAGAATTAAAAAGGCGGTAATACTTTGCACCATGAGTATGACTTGGTGGATGTGTTAAATCTATATATATATAAATATAATAAAAAATAATAATTCATTTATTCAAGAAAACTATTTTATATGAAGATTCAGTACAAGAAAATTTCAGTTTTTACTTAAAAATTATGTAGTGTTTATAAAAAAACAAAAAAAAATTATACTGTGTCTGTTTTATGTCCCACTATTAACAGGGAACAGGAAAAAGAACTGATAAAAAAAAAAACTGTGTACTTTGCTCGTTCTTTGCATGTTGGGTGGGATACACTTAACGGGTGAATAAATAAACAATAAATCATTTCTTCGATAAAACGATTCTGAACGGACCTTCAACTAATACACAAAAATAATTATCAGTTTTTAAGAATTGAACATATAATATGGTGAAGTATCAATAATTTTGTTACATACAACATTTACGAAAAACTAAAATTGATTTTCATTTATTCACATAAACCTAACAAATATTCCATAAATAATTTAAAATTACAATAAAAAACATAAGCATCATAATAAAATAAAATAAAGCGACTATAATTATCGTAAATCAACCTTTATGCACTGTAACATAATTTTTACTAATGTTTAACGAGGCGCATCCAGTCAGTCGCGGTTAAAACAAAAAAATTGCAATAAATTTGGAATTCCGGGGATTGAACTGAACCCGGATGATAGGCATGTCAATAACACTGTCGCATGATAGGCCAGCTGGGTTACCATTGCGCCACACTACATCACTTGGACCTTGTAGTGAAATAGTAGGTATTCAGTGTAATAACCGAAAATATTGAATTTTCAAAATAGAATAAAATAGCTAGAAAACTATTGTTGTAGTTGGATTAAAATTCACTCCATTGTATTCAGAGTCAAAAAATACATAAGATGCAAAAAAACATTATTAAACTTCAGCAACTAAATGCTTATAATAGTAAATAAATATTTCATAATATTTGTCTGTATTTTCTCCAATTTTTTTTTATTCAAACTTTTGTAAAATGTTTAATTATTTGTCCGTAAGAAATTTTATTGCATCTAAATATTTGCAATGAAATTCTCTATCAAGGCACTAAATTTCAAAACAATCGGTTTGACCAATTTTCTTTTATGTACGTTAGGGTAGATCTGAGAGTAGATTAGATTCTGAGTGAAGTAATGATATCCAATGTTTTAGATTCTAAACGAATTGAAGAAGTTAGTATTTTTACAATGATGTTTATTTTAATTTTACTTACGTAAAACAAAAGTAAAATTACGGTATATTTTAAGCAATGGATATTCTTAAGTCTTCGAGTGGAATACTTGGTGGATTCTTCAATATGACAATTTTGAGTGAAGCTTCAGTTAATTACAAAAGACAATTATTGTCAATTTTATATTAAATGTGTAACAATTTTAACATATTTATAATCTATCCAAAATTTGTCTATGATAAAATATTGTTGACACTTTCAAGATTTAAGCAATATAACTTTTAGGATATGTAGTAACCGAATAATCTGTGTATTCCATAATTATTGATAATAGGTGACAATTTCAAGTTTCTAGTCGAATTATTTTTGGAGTTAAAGGGAAATTAATAAAATCTTTTTATAATAATCTCGTTTATGGCATAAATTGTGTTTTATAAAATTATTCAGTATTTTCTCGTTTTTAGACAAAGTATTAAGAATTTTGAACATTTTTGTTTAAGTACTACTTCAGTGTGGTATTTCTATATGAAAAAGTATTTTCATAAACAGAAAAAATACATATTTTGCCTTTCTTATTTATTAATTATACATTTTATTATTTTTAAGATTGGGGAGAGGTGTTGAACCCCATAAACCCTCTCTGCAACTATGCCACTGGTAAAAACATTATTTTATACAAATTTATAAAAATAAAACGTTGCCTGAAATTTTATTGAAATTGTATTTTGGACAGATTTAGATTTAAAAAGCCGGACATACTTCGCACGATGGGTGTACTTCGCACGACGGGTGGTATTCTCTTGACGGGCGTATTAAATTTTAAAGAAACGATAAATCATTTCTTCAGTAAAACGATTCTGAACAAA
>JAIPRM010000843.1:27583-46547 GCA_025469315.1 Stegophylla sp. TES_Ste_2020 | reverse complement strand
TTGCAAAAATAGCAAAATTGTAATATATTTTTGAGAAATCAATAATTTTTATTATTTATAAATTTAAATAAAAGAAATCTTGGGTGGGGCTATAGCCCCAAAGCCCCTCCCTTGGGTGCGCCACTGACCCGCATACTAATTTTCAATTTTTTTTAAAAAAAATAAGGGTATTCTAATATGTTTATTCATACGCATTATATGTATAATATGATACATTATATTTCATGATTTGGCCTATGTATAATAAATTTTTTCTAATGAAAATATTGCCTGGCATTAATTTAAGCCATTATAATACTGGACAGGGTGATACTATGTCGGTCGTGTTCATATAGCTCGGAAATTGTTTAAATATTTGGGCAGACACGCGATCGTTTAAAATATTTCAACAATTTAAATTAAACGTGCCGAGAGCGGCGTTAACACCTCTCGTTGACACGTGGTTATTTTTTCGTGAATACTTTCATGCACTCGATTTTGACGAAATAAAGAAAGGAAAACCACGAAAAAAATACTCTATCACATCCCTTGAAATTTCATTATACAGTCGCGATTCTAACAGTGCATAATATATCTGAATGCAGTGTACTGGATACGATATAATATCGAGCATAAATTTAGTCCCGTGCGCATAATTTATTCAACGAGGACTGGGTAGCGTAGAGAAAAATAAACGATACACTAATGAAAATATTTATTATATTGTATATTCATTTTTTGCCTGTGTCCACTGTCCAATCTTTAATTTTCTACTCATATTTTTTTTCCATTTTGGGACCTATTTAGCTCACGGAACTTACAGCGTTTGCATTTCTTAAAATAGTACAATACTATGTATAAAATATAGTTTAAGTAGGTATGACTCAAAATTCATAAGTGCGAGATGTATGTACAGTAAAATTATTACTTGGGAGAGCGGAGGGAAATTTAGCCGCTCTCCTCTCCATTGCTCACTGACCTGAATAGATTCAAATGTCGAGTGCACTACGGTCACCGACGAAGTCCTAACTTATGATCGTACCAATATACAATATACGCCATACGGAATAGTTTATAAACTCTTCTCTCTCCAACTCCTGTGGATAGTAATTAGGCCAGGTCAGAAGATTTATCAGTCGAAAAAATTGCAAAAAGCTACATTAAGTTATGCGTTCCTATGTAGCCAAGGATAAGATGACACTTTAGGCAGATTTCGAATTGGAAAAATAAAAGAAGGGGTGTTCTCGGGCTTTCAGTAAATAAGCGTCCCCTCAAACTATGTAATTCGTATACTATAAAAAATAATTAGTAAGGGTACTCTCAAAATTTTATAAAATAGCAGAAGAGCTCAGTTCCCCTGCGCACCCCCTCAATTCGAACACTGACCTTAGATACATTTGTACTTACTGTTGATGTTTGTAAACTTCAGTATTATCTTGTATCTAACATCTGATATTTGTTTGAGTATGCTGTATATAATTGTATGTAATATTTATCAGTAAAAATATATGTTTAGTATTTTGTACTAAGATAATTTATTTCGGATAATGATATCCTGTTTTGCCAAAAATTGAAGTGGTTGATTCCCGTTTCCACCAAGGGATAATAAATTCTACAAAAAAAAAAAAAACATTGGATCCTTGAAGAGATTTTAAAACTTTTAATATTTCTAATAGGTAATGTTAAAGTAAATATACAGGGACTATACTATACCATGAGGAACAATAAACAGCAATATTCGTTGACTATGTATGTAAATAGGTATACTTTATACCATTATACCTATATAGATTTCGATAAGACTTTCATTATATTATTATAGGTAAGTGAATCTCTGTCTTGTATTCTATTGTCTACTCAGTAATTATTACTTGCCTACATTTTTACAGTATTATAAATCACTGATCAGGGATAGGCAATATCTTAGATACTTGTAACTTATATAAATATGTATATTGTATACTTTATCATATAATATGAATTATATCTTGTATCTTTTTACTTATTTATTTATTTTTTTTTTTTTTTTTGCGTAAAGATATAATAGATATATTTTTTTTCTGAGAAAAATTAAGTCAATAATTAATAATTTATTATTATTATTATATACATATAATTATTAATTATAATGAATAGCAATCATTTAATTAAATACATTTGTAACGTTTCCACGGCTGATTAATAGAATCACAAAATTAATTGGAAACATATTTCGTACGTACAATTTGGTTTGCAATATACAGTACCAAAAAAATACTTTTGTGGAATTAATAACAAAAAGAAAGCCGGACATACTTCACACTAAGGATATTTTTGGCTCCTTAGGTCAGATACTCATGGTGGATGTATAGAATTTTAAAGAAGCGATAAATTATGTGTTCAATAAAACGATTCTAAACGAAGGAAGTTAATAATATAAAGAACAATAATTGTTGTAATTTTCAGTACACTCACTAAGAGTGTCTGATCCGAAGAGTGAAGAATATCCGTATTCCGAAGTATGTCCGGCTTTCTTGTCTATACTTTACTTTATTCTCTTTAATAAATGAAGAAAAGAAAAAAATTAATGTGAAAAAAAGTGTCACAAAAATGTCCAAAATTTTTTTTCACATTTACAAAATGTTCTTGTGCCAAAATGATTCTCGTATTATTATCTAACAATGATTAAATTTTCATAAAGTTTGGATCGAAAAATTATGGTTTCCAAGTCTTTTTTGTCAAATTTCGGGTGGTTTTTCCCCCCAGAAAATTAAAGAATTGAGAAATTCCAAAAGCAACTTATCTTAAAACGAAAACAATGAATTGAATAGGTATTGAAATAATAAAGAAAATTAATGGAAATAAGTCTGCCATTTTAGATTTTAAGAGAAGTAAAAAAACTAATTTTTTTTTTACAATGATGTTTATTTATTTGTTTTTTTCTGTTAACACTTTTTCTTAAAACTAACTGTTAAAACTATATTTTTTCGAATTTAGGATATTACCCCCCCCCAGGGCATTTCCCCCTACATTTTAGCGGTAAGTAGGATATTTTCCCTTCGGTGAGTAGAAAATTTTCCCCCGTGAATAGGACATTTCCCCCATAGATAACATTCGGAAAATTTATATAAGCAGAGGTTAGTTCACTGAGTGTTTGGGAAATTTTATTTTTATCAAAAGACCCAGTTTTATCTTGTTTTTGATTAATTTTAACATCAAAAAATATTCGGACAAAAATATACTCTAATGTTTTAGAGCGGGTGGGGGATGGGGAATGTCCAATCCAGGGCCGGTTCGAGATAAAATGGCGCCTTGGGCAAATTTTTAAAAGGTGCCCTTGAAAATATATTTATTTTTTGTTTGGGGGTATAATTATTATATTTTTATTATCTTTATTGTACATCAAATACTTTCATGTTAATTAATCATTTAATTTGCATAAATGTATTAATAGTAAGAATTTGCCTTGTTTTACACAGTTGTCATTACCTTATAAATAATTATTATAAATGCAGTTATTTTAAGAGAACGCTACACCAACATATTGTATTGTGTCCGTTATACGCAAGTACATAGCAAATTTTCTTTCACCAGTTTTAATAGTGCACAGTCAGTTTTAATATTAGAGTGAACTGACCTATCATCAAAATTTTGGGTAAGAACATTATTTGATGTGCTTTAACGTCGGCTTTTGTTCAATATTTTCATTTCAAGCGAGATATGAACATTTTTAAATTGTGATATTTCACATATCCATATCTATCATGAAAATTAAAATATCGAACAAAAGTCGACGCTTAAGCACAGATAATATTTTTACTCAATAGTTTGATAATAGGTCATTTCGCTTTAATATCGAAACTTGCAGCACCGTACTGAAACTAGTGAACGAAAATTTACTATGTTGTACGTGCGTAATACGAAAACAACAAATGCGGGTATAGGTAACGTCCCCTTAAAAACTTTTTTTTGATTAACTTGATTTCAAATTAATTAACCAGTGGTGAGTAATAAATGACAAATAATTGTACATTTGTTAAATATCTTCGTAATTTATAAATTGCAGCTAATAATAGTAATGACTAATAAGTAAATGACTTTTTTTATTTATTCATTTTAGATTCTGAATGGAGCGAAAAAGTTAGTTTTTTACATTAATTTTTTATTTTATCTTTTTTTGTTTTTTTATGTGTACATTTTATCATAGAAATAGAAATACTTGTCCAAAATTTTCAACCCGCAACTTTTTGAATCACAATTATTTTGCTAATTTAGGTACTTTAGGAAGATATTTTTCCGAATTCTTAACAGTTTCTCCAAATATGGGATAAACTATCCAAAATTTTCCAAAAACGGTTTTAAAATTTTTATTTAGAAATCTAATGTATTAAAAATTAGAAACACTAGTCAATAAACCTTTGCCATATATCCAGATTTTAAACCTAGTTACTCGATAAAGTACATGTAGTATATGTCGACTCTATATACGTTAATTATCTGCGTCTAATAATTATTATGTTTGATTTTAGATTCAGAACAAAGTGAAAAAGCTAGTGTTTTTACAATGATGTATATATTTTTTTCTGTATACACTTTTTCGTATGGAAATACTTATCCTAAAGTTTCGACCAGCAACTTTTTGAAACTAGATTTGCCTTAAGTTAGTACTTAAAAATTGTTTACAACTTACTTATATATAAATCTATTAAATGGACATTGAACAAGGATTATTCTTCGAGTATCGCACAAGGAGTGCAAATAATACCATGATCAAGGCCGTAGCCAGGGGAGGGGTTTCAGGGTTCAACCTGAAATTTATTTTTAAATTAAAATAAATAAAATTATATAACAATTATAATAATTAATAATATTATTTTATGTAAAATTAAACTTCATGATAATATAATTATTATTATGGCAAACAGATTTTGTTGAGACTTTTTTTGTCCTAATTTATTTAGTCAAAATATGTCTTTATAATCTAAACCCCTCCCGAAATGTCATGCTGGCTAACGGCCTTGACCATGTAGTCGAGTATGTCCGTTTTTTTTGGATTATTATTTATTATTCGTACCGTTGCATTGTAAATTGTTAACTAGGATGATTGTAGGTAATTACTAGATTCGATAGGGTATGATAACAACAGTACTCGGAATTGGTGATACGTAGTATATACACGTGATACATAGTAATAGTAACCGAAGTAGTAGTAGTAGTAGTAGTAGTAATAATAATAATAGGAAAGTGTAATTATTTTGCAAATAATTATCTTTACCGTACAGTATACGGCGCATACACACTTGCAGACTAAACATCATAGGCGGCACTTGGCGTTAATTTCAGGGTGGGCAAATATTAAATATAAATAAAGTAAATCTCTCAAATTTAAATTTCACCCTTTGTTAAATTTTATCCATTTTACTTTGGGAAATTCTTTTTAGACTCATCAGATCAAATGAAATAAATAAAAAAATAACTTAAATATAACTATATACTAATATGTTTTATAGTAAAGATTTTTATCAAAAAAAAATAAATAAATAAAAAATACACTTGAATTATTTTAAGTCTAAATAAAAACATTTTCTGTGATAAATAAATTAATAACAAAATGAAGTACAATTGCAATAACCAAACGATGCAATTATAAAAAATGATACAATATTTTTTCTTTTAATATACCTATGGGTCCAAAAATATAAACCTATCTATACAGTATACTAATGCGTAATACTCTTTAAACACAGTGATTCTAAAAGAAAACAATTTCAGTTTGGCTATTAATAGAAGTAAATATAAAAATTCTAAATCAAAAATTGATCAAATAATAATTATAATTATATACTTTATGTTTGTACATATTTTAATATTTTAGTGATTAACTTGCAATAATATTTAGATTTTAAAAAAGAAATGCTTACTAAAATATAAATTATGTTTAATAATCGGAATTACATTTTGACAATAGTAAGATAAAATAATATTACAAATATTTATTTATTATTGAAATAATGAAATAACGGGTTTTGTAGTTAATTGTTTTAATGGGGGGGAGGCAAAAGTATATCTTTGCCCTCCCTATTAATTCTTTGGGGGTACAACTGCCCCCTCAGTTGCCGCCTATGCTAGACACAGATGGCCCCGTTGTGCACATATGGCTTGTATTTTACCGTTTTACTCCAAAACCGCGTACACACTGCAAGTGTAGTAACCCGTAGTAATAACTAATAATAGGTACAATGCACGTGTAATGAGCGTAATACGGCGGTATAATAATAGTGCATTGAACGGTGGCATTGGTTGGCGTGCGAGTGCGTGAGTTCCTCCGTCCGAACCACTCGACGTGAGTGTGTGTGTGTGTGTTGTACTGCGCGTGTTCTCGCGTACGTGTGTGTGTGTGTGTGTGTGTGCGTGTTCCCCTCTCAAATCGGAAACTCCCCGCCACCCGTCTCCGCGTCTAAAAACACTCGTCTCCACCCCGCTCGCCGTGGCGTGCACACGTGGAGCGGTGGCGTGCGGGTCCCGTTTGACAATGGAATAACGACGAAACCCACCTGAAAAAAAAAAAAAAAAAAAGAGGAAGGAAAAAAAAACCGTACACGTTTTAACACAAAACCAGACCTGACACGACCGGGCGCCGAGCGCGCGCGCACACACGCGAACACAACCGTCGCACAAGGCGACTAGTGAACACACGCGCGCGCATACTCCAACATTTTGCTCTCGCGCGTCCGGTTCGTCGTCCTCTACCCTCCCCGCCGGACACACCGCGTCCTTTTTGCACACGTCCTTCTCGCCGGTTTCGCGCGTTTTTTACAGTGCATTTTTTAATTTTGATTTTTTTTTTTCTATATTCACGAAAACGCTTAGGGGTGTTTGTTTGAAGCTTTTTTTTTTCATTTTTATTTTTTGTATTTTTATCAAGTGCGCGGGAAGTGATCGTCGTTGGCGGCCGCACGCCACCATGAGGAAGTGATCATGCGGCGGCGGACACGATGCGTGGTACCAGACGAACCGGATCGGTGCGGCAACGGCCGCCGAGCGGCCACGGCGGTGGTCTGCTAGTGGTGCTGTTGGTTGTGGTGCTACACACGTGCGTGGCCAGCTTGCGCGACGTGACCACTACCGTGGTGACCGTTGACGACGGTCCTGCGGCCGACGATGCGGCCGTCGCGGTGGTGCACAAGTGTTGCGGTCCCGGTCAGATTGTCGTGTTCAACCCGTCGTCGACGGACCTCGTCGTCGTCAACAGGTCGTCGACGGATCTATGTCGGCCAGTGTCCAACGGCACGTCGCCGTGGACTCCACAATTCACGGCCAGCCACGAAGACGAACCGACCGCCGATTACAGGACTTTGCCCGCCTCGTCAGTGCCTTACAAGTGAGTAATCTCAACGTCTCATAAATGAATAATATGAATAATATTATCTACACACTCATCGCTGTCTTCATAGGCGTCAATAGGGGGTAGCGACTGCTATCCTAAGTATTTTGCTGAGGTAGCAAAAGTATGATTTTGCTACCCTAAAAATTATTGTGATTTACATATAAAAGATTTAGAAACAGACAAACTTTAAGTAATTAAATAATTTTACGCGTCACCAACGATTAAAAGAAGGCTACATTTACAATTATTTATTTATTATTAAAATTAAAATATATTTTTAATCTCTAAAATCTCTACTGTATTAAAAATATGATAACGATTCATTTGTTTCTTGAATTTTTTTTGGAACAATTTGCTACCCCAGTACTTTTTTCCAAACGACGCCACTGGCTGTCTTAATGTCGGTACGAAAAAACCGTTACGAAATCAAAGACCGAAAATCCTGTCCGTAGGGTGCGAATTCGGTACCCGTGACGGGTTCAAAGATAACACGTCTTGTCCCGAAGTGCATAAAAGTAGTTCTCAACCGGTGTGCCGCGAGAAATATCTGATATTTGTCATTATAATATTATAATTATTATTATATTTTTGTCAAATGTGTGTGTGCATGTTGACGAGTTTAACGTTTATTCGATTAATAATATTTCTTATAGGTAATAACTATACTTGTGTTTTTAGTTCATTTTACATAGTTAAAGTAAAATTTACACAATTGAATTATCTTCTCTTTTCTTATACCAACGTCCTAGTAGACTATTAATTATTCAAATTATAACACCAATTATTGATAAAATTGTGACTATTAAATGTCAACCAATTGTACAGATTTGACAATATATGTGTAGGCAAACTCTACAGTGTACAGTTTTAACTCAGATGGATGTCTTTAGCGATGACTAATGCCCTCTTATGGTTACAAAAGTAGTTGTTGTCAAGTACGTGAGTGTGCCGCGAAAATTTGTAGCTTATAATAGTGTACCGTGAACCAAAAAAGATTGAGAACCACTGGCATAAAACATGATTTACGTCCTATTTTTGAACCGGCACTGGTTGCGATTTCAATCGAAATCCAAAAATAAAAATTGTTGTAAAATTTCGCAACAAAAACATTACTAATACGAGATCGTTTTTAAAAAAACATGAATTTCGAATTGAGAATCGTTATTAGCCGTTAAGGTCCGAGTCGTTGCAGTAGAATACAGTGGGGAGAGACGTTTGTACAAAATCGATGACATAATCGGTTAGTCGATTCACACCGTAACTACCCACCTCTGTACATTTCCACGTAACCTCGCATGTAACATTCTTTAGTCATCGTCCGAGTCCGAGCTACAACAATGTCGGCGATATTCTCGACGGGGTACTTAGGATTCTGATGTACTAAAAGTATAATATTGTGTATTTAACCAATATTCGATCATTTTAAGCAATAACTGTGTATAAAGAACGTATCTTATATTATAATATCGCTATTTTCGTGTAAAAATATGTATTACAAAAATTTATTATTACGTCATTTATATGAGTTAATATTTTTGTGAACATAAGAGCACATGTAACTGTATTATAATATGTAGTGAATTAACAAAATAACGCTTAGTTAACGTTTCATATATTATAATATCACCATTAACTCATCGGTAAAAACCCGAATAATAATTCTAAAATTTAGGTTTTTAAACAACCAACACGTATAGAGAAAGTCATTATATTATGTATGACGACGTCGATGGAAAGAGAAAGAGTGGGAGTGAAGAAGGTAGCGAGAGAGACGGACAATACACACTCCAAACAAACGATACGTGACGTGAAAATCGCGCGTCGCCAAAAAAATTCCACGCCTGAGCGGTTTACACTCTATACACGTTGTTCATTATTTGATGTGACCACAATCTGTGTCGACCGCTTCGTGTACATTGACACATTGTAACGAGTTGTTATGATATTCTAAAATCTCAAGTTCAGTGATGAGATCTAGTATTTCATAAGCATTGAAGACGACAGAACGTTACAATATTATTAAAAAAAAATATTTGCAATCCCTATATTTATTATGTTGATCTTTATAGACGATTACACACGGTCAAATGAAAATATGTTTTTTTTTTTGAAAAATAATGTGTAAAAAACAGTAAGCAGACCGTTTTCATACTTATACGTATACGGTATACCCTAAACCGATGGTTTCGAATTCGGTCTGTCGAGCTTTTTTAACCGATCCGCCAAGCAAAAAATATTACAATAAATATAATCCTTAATTTTTATTTCTTTCATGCAATATTTCAATCCCTGTTGACGATCGGAATGTGAAAACCTATCACAAATTTGGTTTGCCACGCTATAAAAATAGATTGGAGACCTTTGCCCTAAACGATCGGTCGCCGTTGTCACGATGACGACAACATGTCTTCCAAGCATCACTAAAAGTGCCTACTCCGCAGCAGATAACGATAAAATAATAATAATTATAATAAATTGCGATATGTTATAATTATTGTCGATACGTTATAATTATTTTCGTGTGTCGTCCAGTCGGAAATCTTTTTATGTGAACACTATATATTATGTACTATAATTTTATTGTTTATGTGTGACGTCATCAAGACGTGTGCATATTATGATTTTTTCGTCATCCTATAAATGGTAGACCGCATCATTGGTGACGCATTTAATGGTTTAAGCCAGTGTTTGAGTGTAGCCGCGAGGGGACGTTCCGCAAACCGGTTTTTTATTATTCTTCTAGCATTGTTTTGATGATTTTTAATTCTGCGTCGTCCGGAGGATAAATACAAACGATACGTACTGTGCGACTGCTGTCTCGGACTATGCGTATATGTACGAGTACAATGATAATGAATTTCAAACGCTCGAATACAATAAAATGTATATATTATATATAAGTACGCAATCCCACGTTTTTTTAAGACGACCGTCTGCGTTCCCGACAACAAGAACTCGATAATAACAATAATATTGTCTATGGCCATTAACTTTCTGACCTGAAGCGAACCTGAACTTAAACTGGTTTGCGATAATTATCTTACGATCTCGGACAACGTTGGATGCGTCGTCGGGATGATATTATATTCATTTTGCTAATTTAACGAAGCATTACTCATGATTAGAGATAGGATGTTGATGACAAATGCATTTTTTTTCCTTTAATCCAATGCAATGTTCTCCAAGCTAAAAATTCGTTTCATGCCTCCCTGATTCAGAATATGAAAATTTAATTTTGCATTTTTAGACTTTTTGGTTATACCTAAATGCATTGTTTTTGCTTTTTAACGTCATTTTACAAGTCAATTTTTTGTTGTTTTTGTAAATTATCGGTCATTTTTCTAATTAAATTAAGACTTTTAGGAACGATTTTACATTTTAAAAATATTTTTATCAAAATTATTGAAGAGTTTTTGTTACGATTACATATACTTCATTGGTAGATACTAGGTGCTCACACTGTATAATAAAACTTATACAACATTTGCTTTTACAGTATATACCCCGATGTATATGCTTATCGAATAGTATATTTATAAATTGTATTCAATCAACCCGATAATCTCTTTGTCAATATAACGACATTAAGTTCGATGTTCACGTCGATTTTTTAATTTTCTCACTCAATTAAAATATTTTTGGACACTTACAATTACATATTTTTTAATTTGTATTTTAAGCAATTTTTTTTTTTTAGGTCATTTTTTACAATTTTTAGGTCATTAAAGCATTTTTTTTTGGGATCATTTTTGGTACTTTTTTAGATCATCAATATTTATATCAATATAAATTTTAGGATATCAATATCAATATCTCTACTCATAATATTATATTCATATAAATATTCCATAGACAAAATTATTATCAATATAGTGAAATTTTTAAAATTGGTAATCGACATTGCACATTTATCTATCCATTTGAAATCTATTGAGATTGCGGGTTTAAAGGATAAATCCAAAAGCAACCGTCCGTGTTGTTACAATATGTTTTCTGAAGATAACTTTTGAGAAAACCCGTTTCTATTGTAAAATTTCGGAAAACAAAATTATTATATTTTATTACTTCATCGGTATTTTAACAGTTTGTTTGGTAACATCAATTGTTATAATTAATCAAAATAAAATTATATACCCGAAATTTTGATAGATAATCATACTAGAAGTTCCTTCATCGAAAATTAATAATTATTTACTTCAAATAAATTTTTTTGAAAAAAATATTCACACTATTCCTTGGAAATAAATCCTCCCCAAGGCGTACAATTCGAGTATTTTTTTACTTAGAAACTACAACAAAATAAAATCATAAGTTATTGTTCAATTAATTTTAATATACTTTAAAATATTGAATATCTATCACTTAGTTATATTTGTACATAGAAAATTCGTCTGTAAATCATATGGTTTTATTTGTTAAAATATACTATTATTTAAATTCGTTATATTTAATAATCTTTTAGAGTCAAATTAAATGACACATCTTCATCAATAGATCATAGGATTCTATGACATTCACTGTTTCAATATTGATATTTTAATGTATTTAAGTACCTAATTAACATGTCATAAGTTACTTTAATGCTATTACATTTCTATACATTAAATTGGATTATAATATAATATACGCGATCAAAGTCTTAAATTAAATGTGAGCTGTGGTTGTGTGATATTATTTGCATACTATACTTATTGTTAATTAAATAATGATTCTGCTTTCCTATAAGAATAATTGAATTCATTGTCTATTCTATTGAAATAGGAATGTGTAACAGGTATATGCTTGGTAAAAATCGGCATACCTATATTTTATTTTTGATAAAACTAGGAAAGAATAATGAATTAGACCTGTTTTATCGAAAACAACATAACCAAAATGTATGTAATAAATATAATATAATAAACCATCTAAGCAGTTATATAATTTTTTTTTCTATACTAGGTAGGTAAGTCAAAAGTAATTCACATGTGAAAACGGCGAAAAAAATATAGATAAGTGTAAATTTATTGCAATATCTGTACATGATTCGCATTGGTAAATGTATTATAACGAAACTGTGAAATTAACAATAGTAATTTTTAGTAAGTTTACAATGATATATATTATTTCTTTTTTTCTCTTTCTGTAAACATTTTTTGTATAGAAATACTTGTCCAAAAGTTTTGATAGGTAACTCAATAGATTCTAAATCACATCCTGATGGTGATTTAAAGAGGTCGTTTTAGAATTTCTCAATACTTTTATCTAAAATCTGTTGAAAAATTGACAGAAAACGACGAAATATGTTATTACCGGAATTTTCATAAAGTTGAAAATTGTTTTTTAACATATTTTGAACAAAATTTAGCTAGAAACTTAAAACATTAACTAACTATTAAAAATGGTCACGAGTATATTTCATAAAAATTTTAAAAACATTTGATCAATTTCAACTTAAATATAGCATTAAGTGGCTCTTATTACAGTAAATTTATATTTATTTGCTATAATATAATTAATACTAATATTTATCCCGTAGCTTCTGGTCAGACACGGTTGAAAAAGTGAAAACAAATTAGTTTACCGGTTAAGATTTGAAACCGGGTACCGTTGCATTTGAATCTGATGTCTTAACTAGTACGCCTCAGGAACAGCGTTGAAAACTTTTGAAATAGGTAGTAGGTATTTAATATAATAACCAAAAATATTGAACTTTCAAAATAGAATAATAAGAAAATTATTGATGCACGTAGATTTTAATTCACACCATCGTTTTCAGCATCGAAAAATACATGAGATGGTGAAAAAAAAAACTACCAAAAGAATTTAAATTAATTGACTTAATTTCAAAATTTTGAAATAATTCATTAATTTCAAGAAGTCATTGTTATGAGAATCACATATATATTACTATGATCCGGATTTAAATATCCTACAATCTAGAAAGAAATGCTTAATGTTGCATTAATACCCTGTCAAAAATGACTAAATTTTAGATTTTGAGTATAGCGAAAACGCTGGTGTTTTTACAGTGATATTTATTTTATTTTTTTTATGTGTACATGTTTTCGTATAGGAATAGTTTTTAAAAAGTTTTGGTCAGCAACTTTTCTAAATTAAAATTTCCTTCTAGATGCTACTTTTGAGAGATCGTTTTTCGAAATTCAAAATAGTTTTTCAAAAATTTTGGAAAAACTGCCAAAATTTTGACAAAATAAAACGCCTTTAAAACTTTTTTTTAATTCAAACTTAATAAAAATTCAAAAATAGGTGCACAATAACATGAAAAAAAAAATTTTCTTTCATAATGTGCAGACTTTTTTATTATTATCTTTCTAACATATTTTTTTCTCATAAAACATATTTTTTTCTGTTCTCAATTAATTGAGATATAAAACTAGCTGAGTAAAAAAAAAAAAATTGAAATAATAATAATCTTCATAATTTTCAAATTATTGTCTTAGCTTTGAGCTCTAAGTTCTGTTTAAAATAGTTTTATTGAAGATTTATTGTTGTTTTTTTGATTCTGAACGAAGTGAAGAAGCTTATGATTTTACAATGATGTTCATTATTTTTTTTCTTTTTATGGGAACTTTTTTTCGTATAGAAATATTTGTTCAAAAGTTTCGATCAGTAACTCTATAGAACGGAAATGTTGTCAAGATGGTACTTTTGGGAGGTAATTTTTCCAATTTCTCAATACTTTTTTTAAGCGCACGCCTAGAATATCCAAAAATTGACAAAAAACGGCATAACGCGAATTTTCGTAAATTCGAGTTTGTTTTTTTGACATAACTTCTAAAATAATGAAGCTAGAAAGTTGAAACTTTCATCAACTACAAAAATTGTTATGCGCACCCCTCGTAAAATTTCGGGGAAAGTACGGCATTTTGAAAATTACGGAAATTTCTCGTTTTTTGTTAGTTTTTAATTCATAAAATTTTAATGGATGGATATTAAGAGCTAATAATTTAATACAAACATATTCATATGAATTTCTAAAAGTACTAAAAAAATCTCTAAAATAGTTAGTCAAGTGTTTTTTTTTTACAACTGTTTAAACTTGAAATTTTGACAGAATTCATAAGTTTTACTTAAAATTACACACTTAAATGCATATAAAAAATAATTGGATCAGCTGATCTTTATGAAACTTGGTACGCAGATGGTGAATTACATTACGGATATTTTGGTGTAAGAAAATTTTTGATGTAAGAATAATTAAAAATTTCACAAGGTTTTGATAGAAAAAAATTCGGGAAAATGACGGAAAAATTACTATACATATTATTTATTAATACTATAAATAAAAATATACAGGGATTATTTTGTTATTATGACTATTAATGGACATTTGAAAAAATTTAGTGAATTTTATTTGGTGTAAGGTGTAACTATTATCGGAAAATAAAGTTAATTATGTAAACAGCTCAAAACCCAGGTTTTCCCGTTAATAGACAAGAATTCTAATTACACAAATTACTGTGAGTTAGTCAATTTATTAATTTAAAAAGATAGATTTTTATTTAGACTTTTATTCCTTATACACACCACGTGCTAGTGCGCAAACATACACGCATGCACACACACAAACGAAAGTACGCCCACAAATTTTGTTGTACCTACCCAACATTATTAAATATCATTTTATTAATATAACCTTATCGCCAATTATTATTATTATATAGTATTTGAAACTTCGCTCAGAGTCGTTTTATTGAAGAAATGATTTATCGTTTCTTTAAAATTCAATACACCCGTCAAGAGAATCCCACTCGTCGTGCGAAGAACACCCGTCGTGCGAAGTATGTCCGGCTTTTTGATATTAAAGCTTAAAAATTTAATATGGTCTCACAGATATACTATATGTCTAATTGACCTGAAAAAATCTTGAAAAACATAAGTCAAGTTTTTTTTCCATATCCGTTAGAATTAGAATTTCGACAAAATTCGCTAGTTTTACCTAAAATTACGCACTTTAACTTACATATAAAAAAATTGGCTCAACCGATTGTTTTGAAATTTGATGCTTAGATAGAGAATTTTATCGCGAATATTTTGGTGCAATAAAATTTCTTAAGGACGAATATTTAAACATTTTACAAGGGTTTGGCTAAAAAAAAATCGGAAAAAGTACGGATAGAGATAGTAATATTTTTCCCTTATCTTGTCTTATGTATTTTTCTACTCTATTAAATACGATATATTCTCGTGACGCCACGAGACTGCCAGTCCGTCGCCAACATGGAGTAATAGAAGATAATAGTACTCTATGGTCACCAATGCAATTTATTATCGCGGAACTATTTTTTCCTCAATATAATTTTTTTATTATTATTTATAGATCATGGTAAATGTGTTTACAGAGTGATTCGTATTTACATATTTTTTTAATAAATAGTTACATACTATTCTGTTTCAGTGTATAAAACAATAGTATAATATTGTACGAGAAAATTTTTTTATTTTTTTAACTATCGAGCCTTGATAATGCTAATGACTTACAAATTTCATTCACTCTGTATAAAATTTGTACAGAGCTTGTCGTATTTATGATGGAACATGTGTGAAAATGTACACGTTTTTATATTCTTAACTTCCTTCGTTCAGAATCGTTTTATTGAAGAAATGACTTATCGTTTCTTTGAAATTCAATACATCCGTTAAGAGTATCCCACCCGACGAGCGAAGTACACACTTTTTTTAAAAAAATTAACACACACATCAAGTCCCATCCAAGAAGCTAAGAGAATACCCATGGTGTGGAATATGTTAGCCTTTTTTTTTATCACAAAAGTCAATAAAATATAAGGGTTTAGGAAACGGTGATTTTCTGTCTCTATCACACATTCAGTATATAAATTTAAATGTATTTTAATTCAAACGTACCGATCGATCTTGTGACACCACACTCAACAAGGAATCTGAAAATAGACTTGAATTCATCGTAGTCTTCTTTAGATAGTTTTCTCTACCTAATTTTAGATTCTGAGCGGAGCAAAGAAGCTAGTGTTTTTGTTATTATTTTAGATTCTGAGCAGAGCGGAAAAGCCAACGTGTTTTTAAAATGATGTTTATTTTTTTTTATGTAGGTATATACTTTTTCGTATAGAAATACTTTCCCAAAAATTTGACTAGCAATTTTTTGAACCAGAATTTTCCTCAGTTAGATACTTTTATGAGATAATTTTCCACAATTCCCAATAGATTTTCAAAATTTGGAGAAAACTATCCAAAATTTGACAAAATTGCTTTTAAATTTTTAATCCTAACTTTATAAAAATAGACAAATAATATGAAAAATTTTTCAAACACAGAAAACATAATTTTTTTTTATTGTAGCTCAATTCAGAATCGTCTTTGTGATGAAAAGATTTATCATTTCTTTAAAATTTATCACACTCCCCAAATTTCAACAAATCAATAAAACAATTCTGAGAGTAGCTTCATTTACCTAATACTCAATAATAATTAATAATTTTCAGTTTTATACCCAGTATATTTAAGAAATATTATTTATTTACAGATGAATTTATGTCCATTTCATTTTTCTTGTAAATGATCAATTTTATATAATATTTTACGTAATGATTATGGAAATTAAATCTGCTATTATTTGGATTAACCGTCATTTGAGCCGTAATTCTAAATTAAAAATGTCGTTAATACTTAAATCTTATGTAATTAAATTTGTTTATAATAAAAACTTAAGAAGTTAATAGGTACGTAATATTTCTAATGCATTCAAAGTTCTATACATAGCTAAAATTGGGTCAAATGTTCTTAGAATTGTAATGAAGTATGTGTGAGACTTTTATTGGCAGTTAGTGAAAGTATTCACGTTCCTAAACTGTTACAAACTATTAGTTTTGGAATTCTGACTAAATAATTAAAATTAATTTCATGATAATATTTATTTCAGTGTTTCTAGTAAATATATCAGTACTTTTTTTCAGTCAAATCCTAACACAATTTTTCTTCTTCTTTAATTTCTTTAATTATATTCCAAGTTTCATCTGAATCGGCTGAATCAATTACTTTTTATATACGTTTAAGTGTGTAGTTTTATGTAAAAATAATTTTTTTTTTTTATCAATATGCTAATTTTAAACGATTATAAAGCGATACTTAGCTCAAAAAAGGTTAAATGCTTTTGAAATTTTTATGAATATACGCGTAACTATTTTTTGTAGTTGGTAAAAATTTCAAGTTCCTAGCTTCATGTTTTTGGAAGTTGTGTTAAATATCTAAAATTAATTTTATGAAAGTTATGGCGTTCTTTACTTTTTTTTTCTTTTTTTGGGTAGTCTTCCCTTTTTACTTGAAAAAAAACTATTAAATACGTATAGAGTAATTAATCTCATAAAAGTACTATTTAGATTGAATTTCTGATCTAAAATATTACTGGATGAAACTTTTCGGTAAATATTTCTATACCAGAAAAAGTGTCTTCATACAAAAAAAAAAAAAAAAAACCGAACATACTTCGCACCTCGGGTCAGATACTCTTGGTGGGTGTGTAAAATTTTAAAGAAATGATAAATCATTGCTTCAATAAGACGATTCTGAACGAAGGAATTTAATAATATAAAAAACAATAATAGTCGTCCTTTTCAACACACCCACAAAGAGTATTTGACACGAAGAGCGAAGAATATCCATGGTGCGAAGTATGTCCAGCTTTTTTGTCTATACTTTACTTTTTTTTATCTAATAAATAAAGAAAAGGAAAAAGTAATAAATAAGAAAAATGTGTAAATTTTTTTTTCACGTTTTCAAAATTTTCTTACACCAAAATGTTTCTCATATTATTATATATCTATATTTAAACTTTCATAAATTTTGGATCAAAAAATGATAGTTTTCGAGTCTTTTTTATTAAATTTTAGGTAGTTTTTTCTGAAAAAAAAAATTGAAAAATTGTGAAATTAAAAAAATGACGCCTCTTAAGTACTGACTAGAGGCAAATCCGATTTCAAAAAGTTGCTAGCCGAAATTTTTGGACAAGTATATCAATATGAAAAAGTATATACAGAAAAAAATAAACATCATTGTAAAAACACTGGCTTCTTCACTTCGTTCAAAATCTAAAAAAATAAATAAATAAAACACAACTGTGTAAAACTAATACATTATTTTCTCCATTTTGAATCTAAAATACGATAATGACAAAATTTAAGACATTCTAAAATTGAAAATTGAGTTGTTGACGAATTTTACGTTCAACTATTTTACCTGATGCATTTTGAGAACAGGAAGAAGATTATTATAAATAGAATGATTGGTATTTGGTTTGACGAAGAATATCTGAAACATATTATTTAAACAAATATTATACAAACAAAATTTCCCGAAATTAAACTATTTTGAATTCGCAATAGTATTCACGTTCCTTCAAGTCAGCAAAAAGTCGTATAACTGAATGAATTTTAGATTCTGAACGAAGGGAAGAAGCTAGTGTTTTTACAATAATGTTTATTTTTTTTTTTTTGTGTACAACTTTTCGTATGGAAATACTTGTCCAAAAGTTTCGATCAGCAACTTTTTGAAATCGGATTTGCCTCTAGATTTCTCAGTTCTTCACTTTTTTTTTTTTTTTTTGGAAAAAATACCCAAAATTTTACAAAAACGACACAGAAA
>JAIPRM010000843.1:0-27483 GCA_025469315.1 Stegophylla sp. TES_Ste_2020 | reverse complement strand
CTTTAATCATAATAAATACATTAAAATTAATTTACATATTTTATACTGTTTTAAAAAATTTTAATTTGGATAACTCGAATTTTTTTCCCGGTCCCTTCAACTTCGAGTTAACCAAGTTCGACTGTATTACATTGGGTAACTGCCATAGAAACACAATGTTCTTGAAGCAAACACTACATATAAGTGACTGTGTATCCTTGTATTTTATTTCTATCTCTCGCCGAGTCCCTTTCTACGTTCTCAAAAACTTGTAGAGAAACAAAAAGAGGGATAACAACTAAAGAAAGGAGAGAGGTTGAGGAGAAGGAGGGGAGAATAGGAGGAAGAAAGGTTTATGGCAAATATTTACTTAGACCCAGCAGCTACGGGCAATCCAGCTAGCTAATCAATACCGTATAAGCCGGTGTTCTCAAACATACAGCCCGCGTGCCAAGTGTGACCTGCGAACATTCCGGTGTGGCCCACAATATAAAAATTTAGGACGCGCCGTAGCTTCGCGTGAAAAAAAATATTTTGTAAATCCGCAACTTCGCATGCCACAAAAATCGTTTGGAATATCGAAAATACAGGGGCGTATATCGATTCCACCGATTTAATATCGAATCCGCCGGCAGCGTAAATTAATTCACCGGATGTTAGGTCGACTCGCTTCGCTCCGCAAATTAATAAAATACCCCGGCTTGCTGTGTAACGTGGGGACATTTTGGCTTGATAATCGGAAATTGCATATAATGGAATTACAGAGTTAAAAAAACTTATGTGTGAAGTTACAATGTTCAAAAAAAAAATTGTGCTGAGTTACGTTGTTCAAAAAAAATTATGTGTGGAGTTAGGGGCACCAAAAATTTATTTTGTACAAAAATTTACAAAAAAAATTGATGTATTTTTTTTTCATGTTCAAGCCAATGCTTGAATACATACAAATGCTTGAATAGAATAATTTTGATCTGACGTTCATAGTGTTTATTTATACATTAATCGTGTTCAGAAATTAACGTTATATTATATTTGAAATATTATATATATTATATGTATTATATTCAAAATGGGTAAATAGAATGTAGAAAGACAAAATTATAGGTAAATATATAGGTTAATTAAAATATAGGTAAATTTCAGTTTACAAACATAATCGTGGTTTATCATCAGGTAAATATCTCATCATGTCCAAAATTTGAAGTACATTAAAAGCGAAAAAACATTTAAGTTAATGAAGTTTTTGTGTACCATTTTGAAAAAAACGATTGCATAAAAAAATATGGAGATGTGTGAATTAAAAAAAAAAAAAAAGCCGGACATATTTCGAACGATGGGTGGAATTCTCTTGACGGGCGTATTAAATTTTAAAGAAACGATAAATCATTTCTTCAGTTAAGCGACTCTGAACGAAGAAAGTTAATAATATAAGAAAAAAAAAATGTTCGAAAAATGTCCAAAATTTTTTTTCACATTTTAAAAATTTTTTTGCGCCAAAATCTTTTTTATAGGATTTTCTATCTATGCTAAAATTTTTGTAAAATTCTGATCAAAAAATGATGGTTTTCGAGTCGTTTTTGTCAAATTTTTGGTGGTTTTTTCCAAAAAAAACATTGAAGAATTGAGAAATTCAAAAATGACCTCTCTAAAGTACAATCTAGAGGCGAATCGGGTTTCAAAAAATTATTGATCGAAACTTTTGGACAAGTATTTCTATATGAAAAGTTGTATACAGAAAAAAATAAAAATAAACATCATTGTAAAAACTCTAGCTTCTTCACTTCGTTCAGAATCTAAAATGCTGTGATCGTTTACATATAAATAATGGTGAAATTTTAAAGCAGTTGTACATAATCGTGTTCCCGATAATGCACAGATAAACATGAAAATGACAATAAAAGCGATGAAAATAAATGCAAATTCTAATTCTAATTCATTGCACGCGATCATAGAAACACTTGCTTCCCAGATATTATATTTTAAATTTAATAATATTTTATCTAATTATTAGGGGTATATAATAAATATTATTTATTATTTATAATATAATAATAATAACACTGTATAATATTTTCCAATCTTTATAAATGTGTCAATTTGATTTAATTAAAATGTGGCGCGGAACCTTAAGACAGTTCTCGCGGAGCACAGTTTGAGAACCGTTGACGTACATTATATATTTCCGATAATTCGCTATCAATTAACGCATATCCAAATACATTAGGTACACAGCTATTCAAAATAATATCCTGAGATTTCTCTTCTGTGTCTTTTAAACAGGAAAAAACATTCTGGAATTTTTAAGTTTTTTTAATAAATCCTCTTTAAAACAAAGAAGAAAACTTTTAATCATAATATTTTTGTTTAAACTATTAAACAATTTGATTATGTCCAAAATTGTTTAAAAAAATAGGCATTTTAAATCAAATCCTATTCAATCAATGTTTTATTTTTGAAAAATTTTTTGAATTACATAATAATTCTGCCTGGAAATATATTTATGAGTTATGGTAGCTCTGTTGATATTTATTTCTTTAATAGTTATTAATTTCCTTTCAAAAATGATTTAAATTCAAAATTATAAAATGTTATTTTACAATACATAAGATTTTTCAGTGGTATGGTACATAAGTTTTGAAAGTGAATTAATTTTGATAATTTTTATTTTTATTATTAGCGTTATAACTGAATATTTATATTTTATATTGTAACAATTGGAACATTCATTCCGTAAATAAATAATTATTTCCACGTAATATGTTTTTCACGACACATAGTCTATAGATAATATTTCACTGAAATACGCGAAATATATGTATAGTTAGATGTAACTCCAGGTTAGAATTCAGATTGTGATCGATAAGTTTTAAACTTGTTAAAATATGATTTAATTCAATTCAATGTAGCATTGACATTGTTTAAAAATGGAAGGTAATGCGGTAAGAGTAAAGTTCAATCAAAGCAATCATTGCTGTTCATCATAATATCTAAGAGAATGCATTAATTGAAAATTAATTTCTCTCCTTTATACATAATCTTTTCAAATGGACGGTTATTCTTAGCAAAGATCCTAGCGTTACACAAATACTATGTAAGCTTATTAATATAAACACAAAGTTACCAGGGTCTCGACGTCTCTGAACCGAAAGTACGTGGGCGGGGAATTAGCTATAATAACTAGGATGCTCAGGCAACGTTGTTACATAAGTATAAGACCAAATAAATCTTATTACTTCCAAAGTACGATCGATATTAACCCTACTTAACTACCTATATACACTGTGTACACTGTCCAAAGTTGGTACAAATTATTCCTGTGTAGGTTAAATTAACCTTCCCATCCTATCAGGCGCGCACTCAGGATTTTTTTTTTTTTGGGGGGGGCTTACATTTTTTCTTACCTTTTCTCACACTCAAACACACAATATTATCATTAATTTTTAACGGTTTTATTTATTATTACAACAAGGTACCACATATACTACCCCTACTGCCCCGAAAATTCTTGTTTAAAGGTATCTATGGTAATAATTTTTGATTCTGAGTGGAGCGAAAAAGCTAGTGTTTATCGACAAGGATATTTATTACTGATTTTTTATTTATTTTTTCTGTGTACTTACACATTTTTTTATGGAAATACTCGAACAAAAGTTTCAACCAGAAACATACTGAATCACAATTATTCGCCATTAGATGGCCATTAGATTTATTAGATTTCTCAAAATTTAGAAAAAACACCTAAGATTTGACATTATAGACTCGGAAACTATACTTTTTAATTCCAAACTTAATGAAAATTTAAATATAGATAGATATTAATATGAGAAATATTTTGGCACAAGAAAATTTTGAAAATGTAAAAATAGTATTTGTATATATTTTTTCAACACCTTTCTCATTAAAACATTTTTTTTTTAACTTATCTCAGTTAATAGTGAAATATAAAGCTCGCAGAGTAAAAAATAATTTTTTTTTGTAATACTAATGAACTTTATAATTTTTGAGTAAAATTGCCTGATACGAAGTGGAGATCTACTCAGAATCATTTTATTGAAGAAATGGTTTATCCTTTTTTTTAAATTAAATATTCCTACAACTTACAAGAGTATCCCACCCAGCAAGGAGCGAAGTACATCCTTTTTGATTGTTATCGTCATTATTGCTCAAAGAACGTAACGGCCGACAACCTCCCGACTTAATCGTTAACACCCATATCTAAAAATTATTTTAAACGAAATAGTCATCAGAGTTTGTCAAAAACTTCATCACGTACAACTAAATAATATGTGTGTTATATTTTAGATTCTTTACTTGGATCTTTAAATTTTTTTTTCTAACATAAATAATATAAGCAAATAAATAAAAATAAAAAATAGCGAAATTGTAATATATTTTTGAGAAATCAATTTTTTTTATTATTTATAAATTTAAATAAAAGAAATTTTGGGTGGAGCTATAGCCCCAAAGCCCCTCCCTTGGGTGCACCATTGTATCCTATTAGTATTATTTTTATTATTTTTATGACGAACCATTAAAAATAACACCTCTAGGAAAATTTAAAATTTAAATAAATATGTTACAAAACATTAACTACTGTGACCCAGCCATTCAGGTTTGTATTAAAAAACAACGTACGTATTTTTATTCTCAATAATTGTATTAAAGTCAAATCAAACTTTTTGTAACCATCGAACTCTCGATTATACAAGCAGATTCGTGATGTGCTTTTAAAGAAATAACAAGATAGGTAGGTACACGCTTGATATGAGAGCTTAGCAGGGTGTCCCCCCCCTATTATATAAAAAACACTGAATTTCAATTTAAAATTTGTATTATCTATTTATATGGCATCTATTTGTCTCTATAATAAAAAGTATATGAATATTTGGATGTAAAATATTAATACAATTTGGGAAATGGTATTTATCTTGCATCAAAATTGTTTTATTCTTTAATGAGCTCTATTTTAAACTAATACTTTCCATTTATTTCAGGTTAGCTATTGGGTTTCCAAAGTGTAAGGACCGACAAGAACGGTTAGTGTACAATTCGCAATTGGACCGTTTGGTATTGTACCCGAATGGAAAATTAAGGCATTATGTCATTAAACACCAGCCTGGCAATGAAGATCAATCACAACAGGGAGATTTCATTCTAGATCACGAACTGTCTTTTGACTACGAACAAGGATTTTACTGTTTAGACAAAGTAATCATTAACAGCAATAGTGTCTTACCAGGGCTCAGAACTTAAAGCACTTAAAATCATCAAAATAGACGCTTAAATATTGCCTTATGAGCACGTAAATAAGCATTTTAAAACATTAAAACACGCAATTTCTTTCAAAAATGTTAATTCAACCCCCCCCCTCAAAAAAAAAAAAAAAAAAAAAATTATATTTAAATGGCAGGGATGACGAACCTTTGGCATGAGTACCTACCTAAGTTAGCACATAGACTGAATTTCAATGGCATTAGATAGCACTTTTTTTTTGTGTTGGATTCATAAATTCAAGTCATATATATATATATATATATAAATGCTCATAAAAATTTTTCTAAATTACTTTTGGGCTGGTGAATAGTTTTAAAATACTCGATCGCAAAATGACACTATACTTAGATGGCCATTCGTCCTGGATTTCCTGAATGTTACTGATTTCGGAACTCATGTAGTCATGTCCGTCCCAAAGAAGTTTTTCAGGACATCATTTTGTACCAGTTTTGAATTTACATATAGTTATGTCCCAAAATTTTTCTTAATAGTTTATTTTATACGTTTATAATATATTAAACCGTTCAGTTTTGAAGAATGTAGGTACTCGAAAGTATAGTGAAAACAGAAGGATACAGTTAAATATATTAGTTATACATTTTTGTGAAGTATTCGACTATTTTGTAGTTAAACGAGTTTTTGTTGAAAATAAGATATTTTTTCTTATTTAAATTTTGAATATTTTGCATTTTATAAATTGACTAAAAATGGTAAGATTTTGTTCAATTAGGTTAGTTAGAGTTGTAAGTAATTTAAATTAATTGTCTACTTGTCTCGGGTTTCTACAAATGTTATCTGGCCACCAGGCCACCTTACACTTTATCAAAAAAGGTTCGCCACCTCTGATATGTGGTGTCACCTCAAAATCTCCCTATAATTTGTAATAAAATATTATTTATTTGTCCCTATGATGTATTTTTAGACTTCTTAAGTCGTGGAAAAAAAATTGAGTATCGTAAGTGAATTAGCGTCGTCAATTCATCATTAAGTAGAAAGTATGAAAAAAAAAAAAAATAGATCAAGCTAACAAAAAACATTTGCCTCAAAAAGTATCGAAATAGCAAAGATAAACACTTTCAAATTTTAAATTTAAATTCGCTGTAACGTGACATGCATTTTCAGAAAACCTGCTGAATTTTAAGTCAAACTAAAAATTTAAGCAAATGCTTTAAGTCCCGAGTCCTGCTTATTACCTAAAAATTATATTATTTGTCAACATTTTGTTTAATATTTGATAAAATTTAATTAATGTGAAATTTACACGTTAATCAATTTGAATCGATTTTCAAACGAGCAATTTAATTCTAAAATTAGGTTATTGACATTGATGGTCCTGCAAGTGATGCGCAAGTAGCAGTTATATGTACACCAGAGATCACCTGGACAGATACGGATTCTGTTATGCGTAGAATTGTTAACCCAGCTTGCCATGCTATTTCGGTGGCTTGCCTATTACTTGTGGCTATTATTCATTTCGTGTTACCGCAACTCAGAGACTTAATTGGAAATATGGTCACCACATTAGCCGGCTGTATGATCGTGGCTCGAATTGCCCACATTGTGCGCATATTTGATGAATTTCATAGTAGTCTCAGCTATTTAACTGCAGGTATGTCTAAAACACCATTATCTATTCTACATGAATGGTGATATAAATTAATGTTGAGTAAAATTTGAATAAATAAAATAATTATGTTTAGCAAAAATAAATGAAGATTTGTTACAAAGTTAAAATTAGATATAAATTATTAATTTCGCCTTTACAAAAAAACAAATAATGTCGTTCTACGTTTTAATATTTTCAATTTAATTCATAAACAACCTTTTGCTTTTATTTTTATTGTGCACCAGTGGTGCAGCACCACTGAATAATACGACCACGTACCTATACACTATTTGTGCTTCGAAAAGTTTTTACTATATTAATCATATCGTTGCATTCACTTAGCCGGGAACTTGATCAATTTATATTGAAAAACCCCATTTCATTATAAAAACATTCTTAATTTGTAGGATATAGATATTTTTACTAATAATTTTATCATGATCGCATGTATAGTCTATGTCCAAATCGAAATTATTGAAAACGATTGCTTTGTAAAAACTTGAAAACTACACTTATAAGTTATAACTCCCTCACTGGCGTCACTTCACCTATTTTAATTATCAGCCTAGGAACAAATATAATAACACACACAGGTGCTTACATACGTACCTATTTCCAAAATATTATTTAAAAAAATAAAAATGTTTTTGAAACAAATTCGGTGCATTATTAAATCGTTAAAATCGTTAAAAAATTAGGTATATCAAATACCATATTTTTATTTTTATAATTTAAATTTGTGAACTTAGAGTATACTAAAGTAAAACATTATACAAATGTTATTATAAGTAATACATACTTATAATATATTAAGCTAGTGCACTGTTTTTTATTATCACTCAATAAAATTATAAAAAAGTTATGATGAAAACTTTTTTAAAAATTACATAAAATAAGTATACGATATTGTTTTATATTAGTAAGGAAAAACTCACCTTATACAATAATTGTTTTATGTTTTATTTATAATACTATAAACAATAGAAACTCAAATTGCTTAATAATAATAATATGTTTGCTCTTCTTTTTTTTTAACATAGATGTGATTCTGTATATTTCAACACTGGGCTCGTTCTTCTGGCTTCTGGCAATGGGTTATTACATTTGGCGTACGTTTAAATCACGAAATGTGTTTCTGCGTATCACCGACGGTCGCAAATATTGTTATTATTCTCTTTATGTGTGGGGTTGCACATTAATCATGGGAGGCATGGCGCTGTTCGCTCATCTCATATTGGATGCACGTGACAACATCAATAGAAATTATGCATCACATCAGTCAACCACAGTAGAAGGAGCCATAGGTAAATTGAAATCACTCAAATAGTATCTACATTCTAAGAACTGATATATTATATGCAAATTAATGAGTCGTTTGAGAAAAACAGCTACAGAAATATTAATGCTTTTCTAGGTTGGCTTGGAATCGCCGTCATATCCGTTACCGTCGTGTGTACAATTCTAGTCAATTTTTTCTTTTACTTTTCCACCAAATCGGTGATAAAACGTATGTCAACGTATGGTCAAATACATCATAAAATGAAGTATAGGTAAGTTAATAAACGTAATATATGTTATCATCTATGACATAAAGGTGTAGACGAGAAAACCAGGCACACTTCGCACCAATGGTATTTTTCATTCCTCGGGTCAGATAATGTTAGTGGGTGTGTTGAATTTTAAAGAATCGATAAATCATTTCTCCATTAATACGATTCTGAGTGAACTTTATTAATACGTAATATAAAGAACAATAATAATAATCATAATATTCAACACACTCACTATAAGTGTATCTGATCCGAAGAGCAAAGAATTTAAAAATAATAAAAAGTAAATTAAAATAAAGTAATGTAAAGTAAAGCAAAGATAAGTAAAATAAAGTAAAAAGCCGTACTTGGGGTATTATTCACTCCTCGGGTGGGATACTCTTGTTGGGTGTATTGCATTTTAAAGAAACGATAAATCATTTTTTCAGTAAAACAATTCTGAGCGAAGCTTCAATAAATATATAATAAATGTTATTTAATAATGGATACTAGATAACTGTGTGTGTGTGTATGTGCATACATGTGCGTGTGTGTGTGTGAGATAATAAATGTCTTTATAAAAATAAAAAAAGCTTAAAAATCTATTTTTATAGATTCATAAATCATTAACGTTTCTGTAATTGGCATTTTAGTGTTTTTATGGGAATATTTGGGGTTTGACGTATTTATAGATTTCACATTTATTTTTCAATAATTCAGTAGAATTTAATCCTTATTTTTTTTTCAAATGTTCAGTATTAATCCAATACTAATATTTAATAATAAAGTAATCCATGTTCTTTTTTTATTTATAGTAAATTTTCCATACTTTTTTCGATTTTTTTCAATCAAAACCAAATTCTAACTTCAATCGGTTATAGAAAAAAAAGTTGACTAATGATTTTTGAAAATTTTTAGTTCAATTAGACGTATATAATGTAAGTTAGATCATATTAAATTTTCAAGTCTTAATATCAAGAATTAAAAATTTCATGAAATAAAAACTTACAAAAAAACTTGAAATTTTGAATATTTTCAAAGTTCTGTTCTTACTTAAAAATTTGATTAATGTTTTTGAAAATTTTATGAGGCTTGCACGTGACTAGTTTTAGTAGTTGGTGAATGCTTCAAGTTTCTATTTCTATTATTTTGGAAGTTATTACTAAATAACCAAAATATACTTCGTGATAATATTTATTTTGGTGTTTTCATTAAATTAGTCTGTAATATTTCAGTTTTTTTTTCAATCAATACCTTGTAAAAAATATGTAAAAAATATAATACCCTCTCAAAAGCCCGGGTCGCAACTCATACGTACCTTTCATAAACCCGAAGCCGTAACTCGTACGTTTTTTAGGGATTGGGCTGCAACTCACCGGTTCCGCTATAAATTAACTTGCTACATGGTAATGTAGGGACGATGAAGTGTTATGTATAGAGAATTAATTTAAAACATAGTTATAACTTATATATTAGATAAATTAAAAAAAAGAAAAATTTCTTTTGTAGAATCAAATAAGAACACTTTTTTCAATGATTTTAAGAATCTTAAAAATATTGAATTTAGTATGAAGTGCTATGGTTTATGATAATACACCTGAAATTTACAAAATGTTAAAATAATAAAAATTAAGTTCTTCACTTTATTTTTTATCATAACACTAATGTGCATTAATTATTTTTTTATTTTACAGCTTCATTATGTTTTCAAAACTATTTGCAATCATGATAGTTGATCTGACTCTGTTCTTTCTTACTTTCACTCAACAAGATGTAATTTTCTATGCTCACATAATCTTCAATCCAATTCAAGCAGTGCTCGTGCTGTATGTTACTGTTATACAGCCAAAACGTGTAAAATTCCTATTACGCAAAGCTTGCTGTTATGAAAAATGCATATCGCCGTGCTGCAGACCAAAAGAAACGGATACCCAAGCTGGCGTCGAATGGGGAGAAGAGATGTTGGCATTTAATACTGCTGATTATTAATTTAAGAATAACTTTATGTTAAGAAAAATACTTAATTGAAAATATTTATTTATTTTCTCCACCATTGTGAATCAATGACTTTTTATTGTTATTTTTTTATACATACAAATTGCCATTAATAAACTTAATAATTTGTACATTTTTTTTATTACTTACCAAATTATCATAATTTGTTAGTACATTAATTGAGTATTATTGTGTAAATGTAAATGATAAAAATTCTTAAAATATTTCAACTCACCTAAATACTAATTACAAAAATTCAATGTACTTGCTACAATTTATCAATAAGGTATAATATAGTGGTGATTACTGCAGAGTTCTGCAAATGTATAACATTGCACAACAATTTTACAACAGAATTAAGTACTTGTGAATGTACCTATAATATATGTCTATACTATAGATAAAAGGGGCAAATAAAGAGCAAACATGCCATGTTTGGCACAGTAGAGACTTTAGACGACATCATAAACACTTCCATGAACCTCTTCAGATATTATAAATTTGAACGAAATTAAGAATATATTGGCTCTTCAATGATGTGTGTTTTGTGTATGTCAACCCATGATTAAGGATAGTAAAACTTATCTAGAAGTTTCATTTAATCTTTTTTTGGATCAAACATTTGTACTTAGTACTTTAGAGAAGTCACTTTTGACACCTTTCAAAAATATGGAAAAGCAATAGAAAATTTGAGCAAAAATATATTAAAAATAATATTTTCAACCTGTTGATTTAATGAAAATTGATTTTAGTTATTTAGAAAAATAGTACTTAACACAGTTGAAATAAATTCATTAAAATTTTATTATGGCATATTGAAATTAATCAAATTATATTTGCCATCCCTGTCCTATACTGTATAACCAACACCTATTGGTACAAAATATTTTGCTCCATCTAGAAAATATTTTTTAGCTACATATCTGGTCATGCATATATTTGTATCAATTTATAAACAAAATATATTTCAAGTGTTAATCAACCTTATGTCGAGTCATATTGTTAAAAACTGTATTGAAATAATACTAACATTATAAAATTTATCGAGTTTCAATTAATCTCTTTTTCTGAATTCTGAGATAATATGCATGTTAAGGTGTTTTTTTTTTTCGGGAGACAGGCAATGGGCTGAATCAAAGGCGTCGACGAGCGTAGCGAGTTTAACTCATTTAACTAACCTACTCTTATACATTATACATGATATTTTTACTTGACATAAAATAAATGTAATTGCCAATTATCAAGCCAAAATATCTCCACGTTGCACAGCAAGCTGAGCATATCAGTTTGTTTAATTTACTTCCACAACCTCAAAACCTCATTCTTTTTTTTTTTTCCAATATTATTGAAAATTTAGTCTTATTAATTCGGCCTTTTATTGTATCAGCTATTTGAAATTCGGCCAAATGGAGTGTGCTCTTTAGTATTCGATCTAGTGGGATTCGGCCTTATGTATCATACCTGTTGTTTTCAGTACTGATTTCTAACATTTTAGAGCTGAACCCAAAAAAGATTCTCCCAAAATTTCAGCTTCCTAGATCAAACCAATGAATGGTACAAATTCAGTTTGTTTCCCATTTAATTAACATGGGGAAAATATCAATTTTACACAATCACGGATTATTATTTATTGACAGAATTTATTATTATTTTTATTTCTGATAAAAACATTTTGTAGTGAATTAAATTAATTTTTTTCAATAATTTCATTCAATTTTGATTTTCATGAGAATGTTTAAATGTAACATGTATATATTTGAAAATAATGAATTCACGGATTTAGTACTAAGGAATTTTTTTTATAGGAAATTTAATTATCTACAAATTACTTTTACTGGAAATCAATAAAAATCTGCCAATAATTTATGTTTGAGTAAAAATGTTTCCCCGTGTTAATTAAATAGAAAACAATCTAGGTTCGCACCATTTACTGGTTTGATCTAAAAAGCTGAAATTTTGGGAGAAACTTTTTTTAGTCCAATGCTAAAACATTAGCTATCAGCACCAAAAAAAGAAAAAGAAAATCCAAATGCATTTACATATACCTATAAAAGTACACATAAAATAGTTTTGATCTGTCTGGAAACAATTTAAATGACAAAAAATTCAATTTATTTAAAATATAGGTAGATATACTTTGTATATTGTACCCACATTTAGCTAGGCTTCAATTAAAAGTAATTTTGTATAAGAAAATTGTTAAGTGTTTCAAATTAGGTACTAATCAATATTTTATTTACATAGGTACCAGGTAAATTTCACAATGGTTCATACCTTGTTTCATGTTTGTTAATTAGTGCAACAGAAAGCCATCATTAAAATATATTATAATGGGTATACAAATTAATTAAGTAAATATGTATAATTATAAAAAAGTGAAGTAAAGTAAAAGCAAGAAAGCCGTACATACTTTGCACCATGGATATTCTTCGCTCTTCGGGTCCGATACTCTTAGTGGGTATATGGAATTTTAAAAAAACGATAAATCATTTCTTCAATAAGATGATTCTGAATGAAGGAAGTTAATAATATAAACATCAATAATGGTTGTCATTTTCAATACACAAGAGGATCTGATCCGAAGAGCGATAAATATGTGGTGCGAAGTATGTCCGGCTTTCTTGCCTTTACTTTACTCTACTTTTTTTTTTTTCTTTAATCTAATAAATAAAGAAAAAAATTTTTAATGAGAAAAAAATATTAGAAAAATGTCCAAAATTTGTATTTCACATTTTCAAAATTTTCTTGCATTAAAATCTTTCTTATATTATTGTCTATGTTTAAATGAGATCTTAATAAAATATATTAGATATTTTTTATTTTATATATAAAACCTATAAACATATTATACAACTTGACAGGTATATAAAAAAAAAAGTTGGACATACTTTGCACCATGGGTATTCATCACTCCTTGGTTGGGATGCACTTGGTAGATGTATGAATTTTAAAATACTATAAATAATTTCTTCAATAAGACGACTCAGAGAGAAGCTTCAGTTTATTCAAGATAATTTTATTTAAAAATTATAGATTACTTTTGATTAGCCAGTCTATATTCCGCTAGGTATTAACTGAGAAAAGGGAAAAAAAATTTTGATTAAAATGTTCGAAATTTTTTTTTTAAAGAAGTATGTACTTTGCACCTCGGATGAGATATTTTTGGAGGATGCATTGAATTTTAAAGAAATGATAAATAATTTCTTCAATAAAACGATTCTGAGCGGAGCTTCAATTAATATGTAATTAGGGTAATTGTCAATATGATTAACAATTAATTGTTATTTAATAGCAGAATAATCCATGTCCAATTCATTATGTGTGTTAATTATCAAATTTTCATGATAAGTTACATGATAATAAATATTAGTATCACCAAATGGTCGAAATTCGATCAGCATAAAATTGCTATTAATTAACTTTTGTGTGACTGTACACTTATCTTACATATTATACTGATATACAAGCATTGAACTTAAATGTTGAACTAAAAATATTATTTTGTTACCTACATATAACATTTACGCAGAGGTGGACTCCCGATTTCCCAAAGGGCCGCTTAAATATTATGAAAAGGGACCGCTTTAAATAATTTATGAAATTACCAACAAGGTTCTGCAAAGAGTTAATTTAAAAATATATAATTAAAATAATCGACACATTTTTTCAGTATAAAATATTTGAAATATAATTCTGTAACAAACTACCAAGTTATATTTAACAGTACCTACATTTTAGTTTTGTTCTAATATAAAATACATTTTATATATAATATTAGGTTTAAATTTTAAAAACAGAAGTAGACAAAATATTTTTGTCATTCAGCTTGACATACAGCGGCCGCGATCTTATGTACTTTGTATTTTTCAACTTCAAACAAAATTCAATGTGTGCAGTTCATAATACAATGTATATTGTATATTTTTATTTGATATCGACAATTATCGAGACAAGACTTATAATTACTCATTATTAGTTCTATTTAACTATGGATGGTCATAGATGCAATACGATTGAATGCGAACAAACATTTTTAAATGTGAGTGAAAATAATGATTAAAGATAGGATTTTGATCATTTTTGAACTTTTTTTTTTAAAAGAAGTGATATATAAATACATAATGTCGACCAATCTACAAATTAAATTTATTAAATAGAGCTTATTTTTGTAAAATTATACCTCCTACCTATACAACATTATTTTTTTCATATTATATAGTCAATGAAATTTCACCAGATACAATTTTAAAGCATTACAATTGCTGCCATCACTATTCACTAGTCACCAGACATTTAATATTATAACTATTGATTCATGCTGTTATTTGTTAATTGTTAATAGTAACAAATTTCTCGTGAACAAAAAAAAAATATTCTATCTATAGTATAATTAAAGAATATACTCTAATAGACACTCTGATAATACAAAATATAATTAACTTATATTATAATATAATATAATGTATATATTATATATAATTAATAAAAATAATTAAATATATATTTTAATATAATATTAAATTATTTGGTGTCGGAACAGATACGTTCGGCACATTTGCGGTCACGACCTTTTTAGTGCCACTTGCGGTCACATAATTTTTTTTTATTTGCTTTTTGGAACACTTGCGGTCACAATACGTTCCCACGTTGTGCAGTAGCCGAGGGTTGATATAGATTTGAATCGAGCGCGAAGCGTGAGGAGTACGACATGAGCTTGTGAAGCAAGTGAGGGGAGTTTTGTATAGTGAGCGAAGCGATGCTCAATATTATAATAGTGCGAAGCAAAATTTCTTTTTTCATCAAAAAATAGGGTGAATAATCTCGAGGCCAAACTCTGAAAAATATTAGTATGAATAAGTAGGATTAGTATGACCGCAAATGATCCGATACTCAGGTACAAAAAAATCGTACGACCGCAAGTGACCCAAAATGGTCGTGACCGCAATGTGCCTACCGCATCTGTGCCGTAACCAAATTATTTAATGTTAAAAATAATAAATTATTAGTGTTCAGATTATTGAAATAACTATTTTTATTTTAAAAATATATTTTGGTGTTGAATTATTTGGCAAATGTTTTTTTTTTTTTGCTTTCATTGGTTTTTGCGCTATGTATCACTACGCCGCGTTGTCTAGTTATATAAATATTATCAATAGACATTTTAAAAATTTACCCGCGTATGCCCAGCATTTTCATGAGAAGCAATATATGAATTTGAAGAAGCACACGGGGGAACGGAGTAACTCTTCTATTCTTTTAAATATTTTAACATACCCCTACTTATTTCTTTAAAAACTTACTTAATTTTTCAAAAAAACATGAGATATTACAATTATCGAGGATACTATTTTTTTTTTTACATCAATACGTCTCTCTTCTAAATTTGTTTCCAATTCAAGCACTGGAGGTAAGGAATTATAATTGTCAATGGTATCTTCAAAACTCGTGTAGATTCGCTTCAATGTTTCTTTAAGCTATAAACTATGACAAAATAGATAAAAAAGATCCATCTTGTCGGCGTTAGGTGAATTGCGTCCCATTTCCATAAAACTAGGTGAATTGAATGTTTCTTGATTAATTTTGAAATCGATATGTTTGAATTCAATTATTTTAGGTCAACCCTTGATCTAGCCCATAAGCGTTTAGCCCCCCAAAAAAAAGAACAAGATGAATCTCAAATTATAATTTTTACATTGTAATATTTCGATAGTTGGTAATCCACTTCAATAAAAAGAAAATTCTTAGATAGTTTATTTTAAAATTTGATAAAAACTAATTTTAAAAATAAATGATTAATTTTGATTTTATTATTTACTTAGTAGTAAAGTACAGTGGGCACGCAATTCATCTAGTTATAAAATAAAACAAACTGGGACGCAATTCAGCTAGTAACAAAATATAACTGGGACTACGCAATTAACCAAACTTACCAAGCTGCTTACTAACATTTTTTTTTCGGAAGCAATTCACCGAATCCGATTTTGTCATATTATATAGAATACTACAATAGGTACTATATTTTATTATGTTAAAATGTGTGTATCATTTTTATTGCAACTTATAGGTAAGTAGATTGCCAATTGTGTTAATCCTGGCATACAAAATATTGTTATTGTTCAGGATGTATTGTAATTATTTTATAGTTTGTAGTATATATAGGGGAGAGGTGTATTATTTAATATCGCACTTACATCACCAACAATTTCAAGTCTCCACTGGATACAACTTTACTATTGCTTTAAAACTATAATTATACCTAATTATACTTATAACACCTATCTACCTGAAACTAAAATTATTTTATAAAATTAATAATAATTAGATATATATATATATATATTAAATATGTGCATGATTATTTTAAAATATTATTAGGGTTCGCATTTTTATTTTAGCGTGAACTTGAGGGATTTCGATGTATTTTTTTTTTGTTTTAAGACAACTTTTAAATTTAAATATTACTTGAAAAATACATTTAAACATTTTCAAACTTTGGAACATGAATGTACGCGTAATATTTTGTATTAAAAATTTGAATAATTAGACTTAAATTTAACTAGCAAAAAATTCTACTTCTCTGCCCAAAAAAAATACGACTACCTTTATTTTTAAAAAGTATTAAAAAATGGCTAAAACATTGAATTTAGAAAAATTAATTTGCGCCGTTAAAATTTTAATTTCCCGTGCCGCACAAAAGGAGCCAGTCTACCTGCACTTACGAAAAACGAAATTGATTTTTCATATATTCTCTTAGGTATACTTAATAATTATTCCATAAATAATTTCAAATTACTATAAAATATAAGCATCATAATATATTAATAAAGTGGCTTTAATTATCATAAATTAATATTAATTTGTTATAATAATTAACACAGATGTGCGCAGACTTTCTAGTGAGGAAAGCTAAACTTTATCTGGTCACCCTCTCCCACCCACAAGCTTTGTTAGCCAACACATATTATGAAAAAAAAAATTTTATTTTACGTAAAAAATGATCAGATTTGTACAATTTCTAATATAAAACGATTATTTTATTTAAAAGCAGTATTAATTTTTCAGCTCATAATAACAAGAATTAAAAAAGCCGGACATACTTCGCACGATGGGTGTACTTCGCACGACGAGTGGTATTCTCTTGACGGGCGTGTTAAATTTTAAAGAAACGATAAATCATTTCTTCAGTAAAATGATTCTGAACGAAGGAAGTTAATAATATAAGAAAAAAAATGTCCAAAATTTTTTTTCACATTTTTAAAATTTTCTTGCGCCAAAATCTTTTTTATAGGATTTTCTATCTATGTTTAAATTTTCATAAAATCTGATCAAAAAATGATGGTTTCCGAGTGGTTTTTGTCAAATTTCGGGTAGTTTTTTCCAAAAAAAAAAAATTGAAGAATTGAGAAATTCAAAAAATGACCTCTAAGCAAATCCGGTTTCAAAAAGTTATTGATCGAAACTTTTGGACAAGTATTTCTATACAAAAAGTTGAACACAGAAAAAAAAAATAAAAAATAAAAATAAACATCATTGTAAAAACACTAGCTTCTTCACTTCATTCAGAATCTAAAATTATTAAAAAAATATTTACAAGAAAACAAAATATTAAAAAGTAATGTAAAATAATGTATAGACAAGAAAGCCGGACGTACTTCGCATCACGGATATTCTTCGCACTTCGGGTCAGATACTCTTGATGGGTTTGTGGAATTTTATAGTAAAGATAAATCATTTCTTCAATAAAACGATTCTGAACGAAAGAAGTTAATAATATAAAGATCAATAGTCATTTTCTACACACTTACCAAGAATATCTGATCTGATGAGCGAAGAATATACGTGGTGCGAAGTATGTCCAACTTTCTTGTCTTAACTTCACTTTACTTTACATTTTTGTAACCCAACAAATAAAGAAAAGGGGGAAAATTTTAATGGGAAAAAATTAAGAAAAAGAAAAAAATTTAATGGAATGGAGAAAAAAGTGTTGAAAAAATATCCAAAATATTTTTTTCACATTTTCCAAATATTTTCGCGCCAAAATGTTTCTCATATTATTATCTATCAATGTTTGAATTTTCATTAAGTTTGAATCAAAAAATGATGGTTTCCGAGTCTTTTTTGTCAAATTTAAGGTATTTTCCCTTCCCCTCCCCCTCCCCTACAAAAAAAAAAAATTGAAAAATTGGGAAATTCAAAAAATGACTTCTCTAAAGTACCAACTAGAGGCAAATCCGGTTTCAGAAAGTTGCTGATCGAGACTTTTGGACAAGAGTAGATCCATACAAAAAAGTGTTCACAGAAAAAATAAACATTACTGTAAAAACACTAGCTTCATCACTTCGTCAGAATCTAAAAATTATTTATCCTAAAAAAGGTCAAAATATTTCTTTTATTTTTTATTACACTATTGTTGAGAAAGGATAAAACCCTAAATTACTTGTATCACTTTTTTTAGAGTTACAACTAAATTATTATAATTGATATCGCGAACATAAATATATAGAACTAAGTACTTTTATGCTGTTATATATACATATAACGGCATATTTAATCGTTTTTACTTAACATTTCGTGTAGTTTTTTCGGACACACGAAAACTTCCTTAAATTTAGGTAAACTAAAAATTGAAATTATTATCTTTATTTTCTTATCGAGTAGTAAACTCCTCTAAAATGATTTTACTGCTGTATTATTCATAATATTATTTTAACTCCCCTAAAATCATTTTGATATTGCGTTACTTTTTAGGTATAGGTATTTGGTACTTCCTTAAAAATTTATTCGATTATTAAATAATTGTCAGAAATAGCATTACTATCGATGTTATTATGTAACTATAGTTGATATTCGATATTAATCAAACAGCTAAATACATTTTGCTACTATTATATTTAAACAAAAAGTTTAATACACCAGTACAAAGTTCCTTTACAAATTATTCGATAAGTGAGTTAATAACATAGTTATATAACTATAGATATAGTTATATATGTAATTATTTTTTAGAAAAAGAAAAAATTATTTAGATTGTCAAAATTTACGTCGTGACTCCAGACTTTGATTTAGTAATCAGATTTTATTTTAAAAGTAAATTTAATGCAAGATAATAATTTAATCCGTAATTTTTTTACCGAAGTAACATGTACTTACCTTAAACCTCAATTAAATGCATTAACTAAACTAAAGAACATAAAAACTAAACATATTTATGTTGTGGTTATTTCGCAAATATGTTTTCAATCTTCTTAATATATATATACCAAAATAACTGAGCAATAATCTAAAATAGACCTAACATTTAAATTATAAATAAGGCGTAATGTATTTATATTATCAAATTGTTTACAGTTAATATTAATAAGACCAAGCATCTTCGATGATTTATTTTTGATATTGTTAATGTGCGAACTAAAGGTAAAATTACTATCGAAAATAACTCCCAAATCCTTAAATGATTGTACTTGTTCTAAAGGCTCATTATTAGGGTTCGGTTTTTAAGGCAATATAAATAATAAAAATAGCACTTAAAATCTGAAAAAGGCAAAAAAAAGCATTTATTTTTTATAAAAAGGCAATTATGAAATTTACTAAAAATTAAAGTACATTAAAACTAAATTCAAATGTCATAAAATCGACTATGCTTCATCTTAACAACTCTTGTTGATTTGTTCTGTTAATATTCATGTATAAAAGAATTGTGTATCCATGCATTAAGTTTGGGTACTTTCATAGTCCTTAAATTAACAAGCCATAAAAATACTTTATCGATGTTGTTGATAATAAATCCCTAATTTTTAACATAACATCGACATAAGTATTTAAAAATATCATATAAAACTATAATTAAATACAAAAAAATAAAAAAAGTCAAAAAAGCATTTATAGGAAAAAAAGGCAAATAAAATGTTGGTCTATTATCTTAGAAATTTAATGAAACACATTTCTATATAAGAATTAATTTTGTACTATTTTCCAAAAAAAAAAAAGGCATTTGCCTTCAAATCCGAACCCTACTCATTATTAATATTATAATCATAACTGTCACTAGAATAAATACGATTGAAGGACATGAATTTACACTTATTCACATTAAGTGATAAACAATTTGATTTACACCAGTTTTCGAAGTGATCAATATCTGATTGAAGCAAGTTGGCATCGTTGACTGAATTTATAACACGAAATTTTTTTAAATCATCGGCAAATAATAACATTTTTGAATGGGAGAAGGATAAATCGTTAATAAAAATTAGAAATAGGATAGGAGCTAAATGAGATCCTTGAGAAACGCCAGATGTAATCAGGAATTGGGAGGAACGATAATTTGTATATCTTACAAACGCCATTGGTTGGTAAAATAAGACGCTAACCAGGATAAAAGTGGTAAAAGTCGCAAATTCCATAGTTCTTTAATTTAGTTTTTAGGATGTCATGATTAATAGTATCGAACGCTTTAGAGAAGTCAGTGTATACAACATCTACTTGAAGGCCGGAATTTATATTAGCTTCTAAATATTGAATAAATACTAATAAATTGGTTATTGTTGACCATTAATGCTACCTATGTAAATTTCATTTAAAGCACACTTTATTTCCTTGACTTATAGTTGGCATTAATTTAAATTTCATTTATCAGTATCCATATTTTTAATTTATTATGAAATCTTAACTCTTTAATTATTATTGTTGATCATTTTGTTTAATATGTGTACTTCCCATGTCACATAAATAACCAATATCATAATTTAATTCATGATAAAATCTGAGTCAAGTAAATACATTAACCATAGAAATAAAGTGTATTTTAAATACAATGACCTTAGCTTTTATTTAAATTGTTACAACTTTATAGTGCTTTTAGGTTTGTTAAATTACTAAAACTTCTTGTTTTTTACTAGGTAATTTTACATACACAATTAGGTAGATCAAGTGTTTTTGTTATGATTTGTATACCTATGATTTTTCCATTTTTTTAAATTCTGAGTGGAGTAAAGAAACTAGTGTTTTTACAACGATTTATATTTCCATATCTTTTCTACATCGTGGTCCAAACATTATTATCAGCACATAATATGTGTCTATCAGTAATAAAACAATATTATTTCACATTAATTATTTGATAATATATTGTTTGGACGAAATTTTTATCATTTAAAATACAGGCACAGAATAGGAAACAATCAGAAATGACGACACCAGTGGCCACTCTCTGATATACAGGCTCTCTAGCTCAGATGTTTCTTATCATAGATAAGGTATCATTTTTCTGGTCGATATTTCCCATTTCAGTTCAATAGATAAAATACCGGGTCGACTCGACTCCTATTCATAACAATCATAACATAAAACTGATTAAACATTTAAAATTTTAAACCGTAGTAAAAATTTAAATAATATTAGTTGGACTAGTTACTACAATGTTCTTGATTATATCGTTTGGCGGTTTGTTTTCCTGGCATTTTGACTTGCTATTCCATGTATGCTTTTTGAGGTAAAGAACTTATTTTAATAATTATAGACATAGTTTTTATGATGCTGAAAATAAAAATAAGTTTGTTCTCACTGAAAATTCACGATCGATGAAACGTCGAGCGTTTAGTGTTTTCAATTTCTATTGTGTTAAAAACAGAAAAGTGAACTAAACTCACATTAGATTCCTGGGTAAACATGGGATTACTATATAAACCGTCGCGATCAAAAAAAATATCTGCTATCAGAATTTGCACATGAATAGTTAGATATAAATCAGTATTGTGACTCCTATTAATATTATTTAATTAGAAAGTCGTATGACCTATGGGTCAAATGTTGCAGTCAAATCATTATTATAAGTTGCTGATTGACATAATATATCTCGATGGTGAAGTTTGAATCATAGCCAAGTCTATAACTATGCCAGAAAAATGAAAATCATCTAATTTTTAGCTTTCCTAGGCGTAAATACTTCTACAATTATTTTTCATTGTCAAAATTCAATGTTTATTGTAATGTTTTATTTATTTATTGGTATTTAGGGACTACCTAAGGAGTACCTATGTGCTTAAGAATGGGTTCCAAACTTTAATGGCCATGGTACCTTTAGAAAATAGTGTATGTTTAGTAAAACTGCAACTAAATTCGGCACAAATTTTCAACTATTATTGCTTGTTGCTTGAAACATGCACCATTTATGTGATACACCGTTCGCATACCTAATAATATTATATTTGATTTAAGGGAGAAAAACAATATCTTAAAATCAAAAGTCATTAGAACAAACTGCTGTGCTAAGTACACAATGTTTTCATTTTAAATAATTTTTTTTTTTTTTTGTTATTACATTTAGGTTAATACATACTTACAGCTTATACTTATTTTAACATATTTGTTTAACCAATAAATTTTATTTAGATAGTTGTATCAAAGATCTTCATTGATGACGCCTAACGCTAATGATGCTGATGACAAGAAAAAATGGCTTTTACACAGTGGTGCTGGTGCATGCGGTGGAGCTTTAACTCGTTTGACATGTCAACCATTTGATGTCATTAAAATTCGATTTCAGGTTAATAATTTCCTAATTAATTTGTACTCATTTTGAGGATGAAATCATTATAAATGTAATTTACATGTTTGAAAATTATAATTTATGGTTTATGCTTAAAAAAGAAAAACTAATATTATAAATAATTTTTAAATTTGAATTACCTTATGTACCTTTATGTACCTAAATCTATTTATTTTTATTTTTTCTAGTTGCAAGTTGAACCATTGTCAAAAACTTCGAATAACTCCAAGTATAAATCTATTTACCAAACAGTTTGTCTCATAAGAAAAGAAGAAGGCATTAAAGCGTTATGGAAAGGTCTTTTGCCTGGACAGTTTTTGTCAATTACTTATGGATTAACACAAGTACTTAACCTAAATTAATAATCAGAGTTTAATTATTTTAGCTCATAGGTACCTACTATTTAATTTGTATTGTTGATGTTTTATATACATAATTTAAGAATTAATATTTTTCATATCAGTGTCGATAAATATAAATAAGTAATAAGTATGAACTCTGTTAGGCAATATAAATATATTATTATTTGACAAATCTTTTTAATGAGGTTCCCATTTATTTAAGTATATCAATAAATTTCTCATCAAGCAATATTTCCTTATTAACTACAGTCTGTTAACTTTTAAGATTAGGGTAATATTTGTATAACAAAAAAATATGACCAATAATTTTGGTTGTACTCTAGAAAAAATATTTCCCGAGTTTGTTTCATAATTTTCATATTTTAACGTATCTTACTGTAACAATTTAAATTATTTGTAGTTGATTGAATTTATGGTTTAATTAAATACTTGTTTACATTCCTTTTTTGTGGTGAATTTGAACAAATGTATTGAAATATGCTGATTTTTATTGCATGATTGATATCTATTGTTCATCATTTTCTGTACTTCTATCTTTGTATTGTATTTTTTTTTTTTATGAGTTTTCTTACGTTTAATTATTTCCGATTGTGCCAACAAAAAATTATAAGTTCTGCAATTGAGAAACTAGAATTTTTTTAAATTTAAATTGTTTTGTCATGAGGGGTTAGGAAGTGATATTCTACCATTAGTAACATATTTTTTGTCATAGAAAATATTCTCTACATTGATGCACAAGTTTTTAGCATTATCCATAAATATAAGTATTTAAATGATTGTATAGAATCCTAAAAACATTGTTCTATTCTTTTTTTTTTCTAGAAAAAGTTGTGTTATAATAATTATCCCCAAAAATGCATCAAATAAATGAGAGACAGTTGATATTCAGTTTAAATTTGCATTACATAACATGATAATGTATTTAAAGGTTTTCCTTTCAAATTTGTAGATTTTAACATTTTTATTTGAACTTTAGTTTTAGGATTTTAATGTAAAATTTAAAAAATTTCATTAAATTAGTGTAAAAATACTAATTTTCTTTTTTTCTTTTAAACTATGTAAAATATATAGTACTGATACAGTATTCAAATCAACTTCTAAAAATTGGATATTTCCATTTTTAAAAGGATGTATAATCACTATCTTAAATATAAACATTAAATCATATACATGCATACTTTAATATAGAAGTATAATAATTAAAGAATTATTACCTATCAGGGGCGTGTCTAAATATTTTTATTTTTTTTGGAGTTACTAACACGTATTTCAAATGTATTTATATTACTAGGTTATGATTTTGGCATATACAATATTCATAGGTAATCAACTACAAATAACACATTGACATGCACAATCATGTATATGTATTATTTGTAATATTTGCCATTTTTATCAGTAATAGGTACTAATTAATGTCATACAATAAGTAATAAAAGATATATTGATGATCTATGTTCATAGACCACACTTAATCATATTATTTTGTACTACATTATAGATTGATTGACAGTTAATTATATAAATAATGTTTGTTTCAATTGATGAATGCTACACTTAAAATTGTATAAAAAGGACATACTTCGCACCTTGAGTATTCTTTGCTCCTTGAGTGGCATACTCTTAAGGGTGTATTGAATTTAAAGAAACAATAAATTATTTTTTAAATAGGGCGATTCTCAAAGAAGCCTCAGTTTATTCAAAACAATTTTACTTAAAAATTATAAAGTTTGTTATTTTTAACAAAAAAAAAAAAAAATTATTTTTATTCGGGCAGTATTATATTACACTATTAACTGAGAAAAAGAAAAAAAAATGATGATTAAATAGTGTTTCTAAAATTTTCATGCACCAAAATACTTCTCATATTATATGATCCATATATATTTATATTTTCATAAAGTTTCATTTAAAAATATCTCATCAAAATCTATGGGCCAATTGTGATTCAAAAAGTTGCTGGTCAAAACTTTTGGAGAAGTATATCTATATGAAAATGTGTATATATTAAAAAAATAAACATCATTTACTATACACATTATACAAACACTAGTTTCTTCATTCCACTCAGAATCTAAAATATTAATATATAATACATTTTTTCTAAATTCAATAAAATTTTGGAGGTGGAGTGTTGAACATCCATAATTCTCCCCTAGGCACGCCACTCTTACCTATACCTATAAAATTTGAGTTATATAATTTTCAAGGAAACAAGCTAGACATACCACTATGGGTACTCTTCTCTCTGCGGATAGGATTTGGTGGGCGTTTTAAATTTTAAATAAACTAGATCATTTCTTCAATAAAATGATTCTGACCGAAGCTTCAAATTATATAAGATAGTTTTATTTAAAAATTATTTTGTGCTCAAGCAAATTGTGTATGTCTATCAACTGTCAATCAATCTATAATACAGTACAAAATAATATGGTTAAGTGTTGTCTATGATCATAAATCATCAATATTACACTATTAACTGAGAACAGGAAAAAATTGTTTTCAAAATTTTAAAATTATCTTCTACTAAAATATTTACCATATTATTGTCTATTTCTAATAAATTAAGTTTCATAAAGCTTCATACATTTTTAATGGTGTTTTTGTCAAATTTTGGTTAATCTTTCCCTAATTTTGAAAATACTGTTGGACATTTTAAAAGATGATTCCCCAAAAGCACCTAACTGAGGAAAATTTTGAATCAAAAATTTGTTGATTGAAACTTTTAGAAAAGTATTTCCATACAAAAATATGTATACATATAAAAATAAATAAATGTCAAAATACTAGCTTCTTCACTTCACTCAGAATCTAAAATAAAAATATCAAGAATCAATATTAAACTATGCATGTTATAATAACATACCTTTCTTTTTAAAATAGTTTTATTTACAAGTTTAAGGAAATAAGCTTTGTTCTAACAAAAACATGTCTGTTTAGTATGTGTAAATTGATTTTAAAATGTGTGAACCTATTTAAAGTTGAAAAAAAAGTAGTCCTGTCTGTATTATTTACTTTAATTGTTACTTAAACAATTGTTTTAGTTCGTAGTGTTTCAAAGATCCCTGGCATACTTATCAATAACAGAAAAAGAATTAAATCAAAATTCTGGTATTCATTTTCTAAGTGGTGTTTCAGCCTCAACTTGTGCTACCTTAAGTTCATATCCATTTGATGTTATACGCACTCGTCTAGTCGCTCAAAAATCTAATCAGGTAATGTTCATATAATGAATTCAGTAATTAAAATATTTTTGCTTATAATTATATTCTTATTAACCTAATACAACTTTAAAAATATATTTTTAAATTTAAAATAATTGTCTGAGAAATTATATATAGCTGCACTACATATATATAATTTTAAAAACTTGAAAAATAGTCATAGAATTTGTCAAGATTTATAAAAATGAAAGAATTTTTAAAAGTAGAATTATTTAATTCAAAAGTAAACAAATTTAAAATAGTCAAATATTCTATATTAGTACATATTTTTTTTTATTAAAAAACAAAAACTATGTGCTTTATTTGAATGATATTTAGATTTTATTATTTTCACTGTCCGATAAAGTGATTCACAAGAATAATAAATGTCATTCCAAAAATTTATTTTAAATTCTGTGCACAGTTATTAATCTTTGGGTTTTTTAAAATAAAGACATGCTGACAAAAATCCACAACAGAGCGACAATTCTATTTAAACTTTCCAAAACCACCACATCATAATAATTCTAACAGTTCTATTCCGTGAAGTCCCTTAATTACTGCAATATGATTGATACCGGACATCTGTTTTCAATGACAATAACTAAAAAGTAATGTGTACTTCGCTCGCCAGGTGTTATTCTCACGTTGGGTAGGATAGTCTTGATGGGCATATTGAATTTTAAAGATACAATAAATCATTTTTTTGATAAAATGATTCTGAACGGAGCTTCAACTAATACACTACAATAATTATCAAGTTTTGAAGAATTGAACTTAAATGGTGTACTATAAATTATTTTTAGATTCTGAATGAAGTGAAGAAGCTAGTGTTTTTACAATGATGTTTATTTTATTTTTTTATTTTTATTTTTTTTTTCTGTGTACAACTTTTCGTATAGAAATACTTGTCCAAAAGTTTCGATCAATAACTTTTTGAAACCGGATTTGCCTCTAGATTGTACTTTAAAGAGGTCATTTTTTGAATTTC
>JAIPRM010000842.1:0-46596 GCA_025469315.1 Stegophylla sp. TES_Ste_2020 | reverse complement strand
ACGTGCTTAAAATAATTGCTGTAGCCGAAGCTAATAGCGATCTGTACCCACCGCGGTCTAAGAGGAAATATTGAGTTCAAACAATAAGTTCTAGATGTGAAGAATTGGGACTGTTAAACGCATTTTATGAAAATTTTACTAACTTAAATAATGTAAAAGTTCTAAATTTTAAATCGACAATCAACAATCACCGGTGTATGAACGCGTTAAGACAATTTTGTCAACATTCACTACGATTTTTAGTAAATGTCAACATACACCGGTGACTGTCAACATTCGCCTACTGCGGTCATACACCTTAACGTCTTTAACATACATATAATTAAAAATCCAAACAGAAAGAACAAAATTAATAGTATAATTGTATAATTCTCTCGTCATTAATTTTATGAAGTACTTTATTCCTTTTTGTGCGAGTATAACTAGTAAATTAACAATGCACATTTTTCTTTTGGTAACTTATTTACTATACTAAATCAAGTAAATTATAAATTTGAACTTAAACTAAGTAACTAAATCGCTCAGATTGAAATTCTTTTAATATATTTTCATATGTTTTCGGTTTATTTATTGAGTAATTTTCTTACATGCTTTTTAATTTATTTTTAGCACACGCTGAATATTGCTCTCGGAAACGGAAAGCATACGAATATTACAGTGTTTCTTATACACTTTCAATTATTATTACGCAGATTTTTGCGTTACGCGAGTGTATGTATAATTTATCGTTTATTTTTATTTTTTTTTTGTAACAAAGAGAAATTATTATAGTCCGTTCAACGCGGTTTCATCGCGGAAAACGGCACTAAATATTAATTACTGCGCGAGACAACGCGCGCTGGTAATGTCGGTTAAAATCATAAACATGCCAATTTAATTGAAACACTGTTGATTTTTCCCGTTTAACTCTAATAAATTATAAGTATACGGTGTAGCAGGTATAATCAAATTAATTAAATACATCAACCGTAAGATTAGCGTGTTCGTTGCACAACAATAACGACTTAGACTAGGGTGACCATACTTAAGAAAATAAAATACAGGACAAAAATATTTTTTATAATATTTTTAAACATATAAGTATTTATTACATATATATATATATATATATAATATATGTGTGTGACGAGTGACGACGAGAGTGTTTAAATATACGCGGTGGCTGCAGTGGTCACACGTGCGGACGCGATGATCCGTCGTCTCATGTGACGGACGATAAGAATTTTATATGATATTGTCAAACAAACGTGTAACTCGTATGATATTCGGTGAGGATGTAAAATACAGAAAAAAAAAAAAAAAAAGAGAATGATAATAATAAATAAAAGAGAAAAAAAAACTCACGTTACCAGTGACCGACGACCACGTACGTATAATATTATACTAGTAATAATAATAATAATAATAATGACATAGTCTCACTGCTCTGTCGTCGTATATTTCAGGTGCTTCCAGTTAATTGGAAACCGTCAGCGGGGACGAGACGTGTATACACATATTATTATTATTACACATATTATATACGTATATAATAATAATAAGCGAGCGCGTAAAGACCACTGCCGCCACCACTGGGTTGTGTCACATCCGTTGATGATTTATCAGACTTTTGGAATTTCGTGGCCCAACCTCGGCCGTATATTATAACGTACATAAATTTATTTTTTTTTTGTTATTTTTCTTCCTTCTTCGTCGACGCCATGACGTTATGTATTATTATCGTTGTTGTTTATACAGGGTGATGCCCGTGCGGGAACTGCCGGTTTTCACAATCTAACCTAACCTATCCTATCCTAACCTAACCTAACACACACACACACACACTAAACATCATAGTTTTTTCAATATTTAGGAAAACGGTTCTTTTCTACGTGAACGTTGCCGACCCCTGTCACGGACCAGATGCAAATCTAATTCTCTAAGTCGTTCATTTGACACCGAAGGTCAGCAGTAGCTCGCAGCGATAGGTGTTTATGCGGTGAGTATACGCAGCGATTTTTTCGCGAAAATTATATGCTTTTCGATTTTGGTTAATTGGTCGATGATCCGAAGTACGAGAATATTATAGTACTCGAGACCTCGAATGTTCTCCGATGGATCCGACATCCGGTGATCTCGGGATTTGGTTAGGTTATGTTTCCAAAGTCATCGTACACACATGAACAGTGTAAATATAATACTCATGACTAGCGCTCGGATTTATATGCATTATGCACTAAAATATCATGAAATATGCTCATAAAATATGCAATTGTGCATCAAAAAAATGTGAAATATGCAGTTAAATATTTCTTAAAAATAATTCACCTTCTGGAATAGTTTTATTCGAAATAATATGGTTAAATAAAATGTTAAATAATTATTATTTATAGTTGTAAGGTATAAAATGTCAAATTAGTTTATTTATTTCAAATTTTTTAAATTCTTGTTTATACGAATTAGAAAATTATTGGTTTTTACAAAATTTGACTAAGGCTTCAATCTAGCTGTGGTCCTTGGATGATATTTTAGTCTTCCTTTTCAAGATTTCACATTTCAACAGCAACTATTGTAATTATACGAAACTCGATTAAAATTTTAATTGAATTAAAAGTACGACAATTATTTTTTTTTTTGTGATTTGTCGATAATATATTTTGTATGTTCTTATTAAAAATCATACTTATTAATGAATTACCAAATATAACCCCAAAACAATAAAAATGTGACATCAAAACCGTAAAAAATATGACCTTAAAAGAGAAAATTACCGAAATATTATGTACTAAAAGTTGTTGTAACTATATTTCAAATGACGTTAAAAACAGATTTTGTACTTACTTGGAATATTTTACAATTATACGGAAAAAATATTCGAATTCATATAATTATATTTATGACAGTCGATTGGAATCGTATACACACTCGTTTACAGAATAAAATAATGTGCCTCGCTTAAAACAACAGTAAAACACAAAAAAAAAAAGGACATAACCGCCCGTTCTCTCGGACCACCCTATATTATTCATTATTATTGTTACATTTTGTAGTCTCCTCGTCACCAGCTTCTCTGGTCTATCCCGGTTCTCGACGCCGCGGTCCAACAACACCACTCTCATTACTAAGTCGTCTTTCTCGTGTCCTCCTTCGCACCGACAAATATATTTTTTATACGTATTATATTATCTATTACAATACGATATTATTATTATTATTATTATCATACGCGTTTAGTTAACACACACACACACTCCCCACCTCTCGGCCCCGGCGGTGGCTTACGCACGCGCACACCGGACCTATAAATTATAATAATATTCTTTCGGTGCAGCATACGCGAGAGTGAGCAGCCACAGCAGCCTTCGTTGTTTTTGACGGATTCGAATCGTTCTCCGGGGATTCGATCGTGAACGGTGATAAAATACATACACTCGAGTGTATATATAATAATAATAATAATAATAATAGATGCGCGCGGCTCACACGAGTATAATATATAATAATATAATGATAATACCGAACAATTAATTGTGTCGGGCCGGAGCCGCGCCGCCGCCGCCCGCGTGATTTACTACGACCGGTTGCCCAGCAGCTTTCGTCTTCGGAATCCGAAAAAAATAATAATAATAATAATAATACATAATAAACGTACGTGTATTCATTTTATTTATTTATATGCGCGTGTATATAAATAACTCAGTCGTCTTCGTCTACGTCGTCTCGTCGCGGCGCGTCGGTAGGGGATTGTGCCACGAGGAAAAGAATAGTAATTATTTCGAACGGCGGTGTCAGTCCCCGTACCTATATAGTCACGACGGAGACAAACGCGCATTCGTCACCGGGCAGGCGCAAATTTATAGCTTTTGAGATGTTCGGGGGGTGGGGGGAGGGGTGACAGAGGGTGGAGGGAAGCTGAAATTTAGTGATCATAATGTGCCTATAAATTCGTTAAGACTCATGAATATATTATATTATCGACTGTCTGTTTTTTTTTTTAAATTTATTCTTCCGTCAAGTTTGTTCACTAATTAAACCGTTTATAGAAGTCTGGTAGTAGTTTTTTTTAATTTCAACCGTTTTTCAAACAAGTCTCTCGTAATATAATCATAATCACGGCTACGAGGTATTTAAAACAATTTATTTTGAACATTTAATACACAAACTTTGTAAACGTCACTATGCTTAGATAGAAGAGGGACAAAGGGGCACGACCCTGGATCCTTCCTTTTTGCCAAACAATATTTAATAAATACATTTATTATAACGAAAAAAAAAAATAAAATAATAATTAAATATATTTGAAACATTGTTTAAAAATGAAAAATGCATATTTTTTTTTTATTATTATCATAATTTTTTTTACTACGAATAAATATTTTATCCTCCACCACGTGAACATAATAATATTCAAAAAGTATAAAAAGATATCAGAGTATGTTCGTTGAAGGAATAATCTAATTCCATACGTTTGTTGCACGTTTCCCTGATTGGGATTTAACTGACAATTTCTTGAAACTTCATGTTTTCAAAGATTCTGGTTCAATTTCACATTGAACTACATTAAATGATCACCAACGATCAGTGACCGTATCACATAATAATTCGGTTCGAGTTTCTCAAACGCCCATTAGGCGAAATTGAGTTGACGTCATCCCGCGGCACCACAGTCGGAGAAGTCTGTTATCAGGGATTCTGGAATTTGAATTATTCGGATCACTGAACTAAGGTCATGGTACTGTGTGATGAATCACGTGGAGTTTTTATTTTGAAAATACTCCACGACCAGTGGGGGCACACGCGGAGCTACGGTTTTCGGCCGTTTACACACAATAACGCGTTTTGTGGAGAGTATCGTATTTCCTCGACGACTGCTCGGGGAATAATTGGACCGAAGTCAACGCATTATGCGGTCAGCTCTCTATGCACGACGCAATTATAATATATGCCTATGACCGAAAAAAGCGTCACGAGCTCGGCGCGCGCGTAATTTATGTCAATCGTTCGTTACCGTAAACGCGCGGCCTAAACGCGAAGATCAACGTTAATGTCCGTCTCGCAGCTCGACAGCCATGTCAAAATAGACCGGATTAAACGGAATTTCTTAACATATTATACACAATGTTCGAGTAGATGATTTGATAAACGCAATGAATTTTGTTCTATAAATAATTTTTAACTACTTCTTTTTTTTTTTTTTTAATTCGAATTTTCATATTTGAAATTGTATACAACAAATTTTGATGAAATTCAAAATAGTAATTTAGTTTGCGAATAATTTAATAATTTTTTATCTAATAATAATGATGACCATTATTATGAATGAACCCAGTATTCTTTGCATCTCGGGTGTGAAGCTCTTGGTGGGTGTATTAAATTATAAAGAAACAATAAATCAATATCTTCAATAAGACGATTCTGAAGACGAAAGAAGTTAAAAATATAAAGAACAATAATGGTGGTCATTTTCAACACACTCACCAAAAGTATCTGACCCGAAGAGCGAAGAATATCCGTGGTGCGAAGTATGACCGGCATTCTTGTCTATACTTCAATTTACTTTATTTTTTTCATCTAAAATAAATAAAAAAAGGAAAAAGTGAAATGGTCAGGAGTGGACGGCATCTTTACGTCTTATAGCATCTTGTATTTAAATACCTTTTTTGTGTATCATATGTCTTTTTTATTTTGTACGCATAAAAATAAAATATACAAATGAAAATCCATATTACTTTCATAAAAATTAATTAAAACGAATACTTAAAATTTATTCAAATACATTTATCGGTTTGCCTTATGAAATATCCATAGCTAACAGATAGAATCACAAAATTAATTAAACGTGTTTAGCAAAACGAGTTTAAAAAAATACTAATTTTCCAATATGTAGTGCAAATAACCAAATTTAATTATTCACATACGTATTAATTAGAATATATTTTATTATGTCAGTAGGAATTGAGTAGTTTGATTTATTTATTCATTATTAATCATGTCGATTACACAATATTAATGATTTATGTTTTAGTAATTTAGTCCTCTTTGATATTTTGTTGTTGAACAATATCATTCGTGTTGAAAATAAACAGTATTGAATTATTATGCATTTTAAAAACTTACCTAATTGAATAACTATTTAAAAATATGTTAAAATATATTTTGTATCTATAATAAGGCAAAATTATTACTAGGTACTCTCTTCCGGAACAACTGAATTGACACCCAATTACGGGTAGACAATATTTTACCCTTGAAATATACTTTCGAATTTACTCCAGATATTGACTCAATTATTTTTCTCTTTTACACTTTTTTTTTCAAAAACACATTAATTACCAACAAAAATGTTATTGATCATATAAAGTCGAACGTTATTCCTTGGGTTAATAGACGTCAGTCACACTCGGAATAACTGAATAATTTTAATATTATTTTTAAATTGCATGCATTGTTGTTAACTAATTACTTTACGGAATCATGTTCGTATATTTTCGAAATAATATAGGTACATTGCGACCTGAGAGTTATAATATAACATCGAACAAAATACAACCTAATTGCAAAGGGGTTGCCCTCGTACTAATATAGAAATATTAAAAAAATATTATTTTTCTATATGAAAATATCATTTATTCAAACACAATATTATATTTAACAAAAATGATACAAAAATCTCAAGAGAGCGAAGAAAAAAAGTAGAACATATTTCGCACCATGTATATTCTTCGATACTCGGATAGAATTTTGTGAATGTATTAAATTTTAAAGAAACGATAAATCGTTTTTTCAATAAAACGATTCTGAATGGACCTTCAGTTTAAATAAGACAATTTTACTTAAAAATTATGAAGTTAATTAATATTACAAATAATGTTATTTTGTACTATACTAGTTTCAATCCCTTTATTAACCGAGAACAGTAAAAATAATCTATAAAAAAAAAAAGGTGTTCACATTTCCAAAATGTTCTTTCCCTAAAATATTTTTCATATTATTGTCAACCTATATTTAAATTTTTATGAAGTTTGGATTAAAAAAAAAATAAAAGTTTAAAAGTCATTTTTGACATTTGGGGTAGTTTTTTAAAATTTTGGAAAAACTATTAAGAATTTCAAAAAATTACCTCTTAAAAGTACCTACTTGAGGCGAATTTCGGTTGTAAAAGTTGCTGGACGTAATTTTTGAACAAGCATTTCGATACGAAAATGTGTTTGAATAAAAAAATAAAAACAAACATCATTGTAAAATCACCTGCTTCTAAAGCAAGAGCTAAGCGATAATTAAATTACTAAAACATCTGCTTTAAATACGTGATTTCCCTTTATTCTCTACTTATCCACCGATAGGAATTTTCGTCTCTCCTCCCCCGAATACACCGCGGAATACAATGGTCACCTTTTATTTTTTTTAAGCATCTTGAAACGATGTTCGAGTAGGAAATAACACATAATTTATTTAATTTTCTCGTTTACTAAAGTGTGGTATACTGGCACGGGGCAATCGAGCCAAGATTCGCATTGTGTATAATATTATTATAATATCACTGGTTTTAATTCGCTCATAGAACGTCGTGTAATAATAATAATAATAATAATTTTACTATCACAGGTAACTATTATGTACTAGTGAATTTAGTATTACACCTGTTGGCTGTTCATATACCACGTTATATAAAAATATTGTATCCTAATGTGTCGCGTATTTTTTGACCGTTGTAAACTCGTATGTAAATCAACTTTTTTTTTTTTTTTTTACGGTCGTCAAAAACGGACAGTGTTCACGATACACGTAGGCACCGGGAAACAATTAAACGCGCGAACGACGGAGAATTTATGCAGTTAAAATCGTACACACTTCTTATCCGATCGTCTAGATGTGATTTGCAATGTGACTCTGGACGTGGCCTTGCATTCTCTATCGACGGAAATAAAAAAAAAAACCAAAACCAAATAAAACAATAACCCTAACACGTTAAACGTGTATCGGCCGGAATATCGATGATAAATAATTAGGCAAGCGCGTCGCAAAAAATTACAATAACGCGGGGTTTTTGACGAGAGTTATTTTATGCGCCTCTGTAGTTAAACGTCATCAGTACATACCTCGCGCATAAAATACGTGTAATTATATAGCTGATAAAACTCTCTCATTAATGTTAAATTAAATTTACAATGTATTTAAAATCGATTTACCCCGTTGAGCTTAAATATGCACTATTTAAACAATAATATCAATCTTAATTACTACCAATATAACGTAGTGTCCATGATCACAAATTATTCGGGAACAGCTAATTTACATGAGCTCTTTTATTACTAGAATTAGAATTTGGTAGACACATCAAACTAAGTACAAAAAAGCCGGTCATACTTTGAACCATGAGTATTTTTCCTCTTCGCATAGAACTTGGTGGGGTATGTTAAATTAAAAGAAAAAAGATAAATCATTTCTTCGATAAAACTCTTCTGAGTGAAGTTTTAGTTTATTAAAGACAACTTTATATATATAAATTATAAAGTTTATTATTATTATTACAAAAAAAAAATATTTTTTAATTTGCTCATACACTGTGCTACTTTCAACTTTCACTGTCTTTCAAAACTATTTGCCAATAAAGAAAAAATTAAGCAACAAAATGTTCAAGAATGATATTTTATTTTAAAATATTAATTGTTAATGAGATTTGTATCGGATTAAGAAAAATAAAACTCAATTTACTCAATCAACTAATATCTAACTGCAAAAATAATTGTTCTCATTAAAATGTAGTTTCATTAGTGTGTTTTCAAACTGTGCGTTAAAAAAATCAAATTCATGCGTTTATTATATCATTATAAATATGTATTAAAGGTGAAAGTAAATTATACAATATAAATGTAGGTATTTAATTAGTAATACTTAGAAAACGGTGTAGTGTATAATTTGTGTGTGTTGAAAAACGAATGAATTACTTTATTTTTATACTCTTCTTCTGAGGCTTATATCGGCTCGCTTCCATCACACTATAAATTTTGTATTGAGTTGTTTTATTTTTTAACTTAGTCCGTAAATAAGAACTTATTGAACACGTTTTTTATTTCGCCTGCTCGAAAAATATGCTCAGATAAGTCACCGCAGCCCTGCATGGACAGCAAATTAAATATTTTAACAGTTTCCGCCTCAAATGAATAATCGTCGTAAAAATCGTGAGTAGCTATAGAAATATATTGTATTTCACAACGATTCAAACGCACATAAAATCGCGTAAAATCGATTGCGAGCCCGCGTCCAGTTTATAGTAGGGTGGCCATTCGTTCTGGATTTTCCGGGACGTTACCGGTTTGTAGAACTCATGTCCCGGTGTCTCGAAAAAGTTTTTTTGAGACATAATTTTATACCGGTTTTGAAATTACACACAGTAATGTCCCGGAATTCGACTTTACACGTTATAGTTTATAGGTACGTTTCTGATATACTCGTAAATAAAACCGTTAGTTTTTGGAGAATATTCTCAGCGCATACAAAAATATACAGAGGTAATAGTAGGAAAAAATTAAAAATATTAGTTTACCAATGCTTTCATTAAGATTCAGTCTATTTTGTAATTTAAACTAGTTTTTATTGAAAATTAAGTATATTTTCTAATTTTCTAATAATTTAAATATTAAGTATTTTACATTTTATAATAATATAAATTGGTGACAAATAATAATATTTTGTTTGGTTAGGTGAATAAATATAAAATGTTATAAGTAATTTAAATTTGTTGTCCCGGATTTCTAAATTTTTTATTTGGCCACCCTAGAGACGCGAGTGTTTAACAATATGATTATTATTATTATTTTCATTATTATTATTATTACATAGTGTGTAACGCGTTTCGTCGAATCCGATTGTTAATATTTTTCATAGGTTAATATTGCGTTCGTTATTTTCCGACCGGCATTTTGGCCGTTGGATCGCGGCGCGTCATTCATTTCAAAAACCGGCCATTTATTACACACACACACACACACGTGTTTCAACGGCGAAACGTCGTCGTTCACCTTTGATTTGGAAACCAATATACCGGTGTGGTGTCGGTCGAATAATACACGATCATAACCCGACCGTTATATCCGAACACTTTCGTTTCGTTTTTTATGTTCAAAGGTCGACAGTACGAAGCCGATAATAAATTATTAATAATAATGGTAAATCGGTCGTTTGCTTGTAGCACAATGTGAAGCACCTCGTAGTTCGTACGTTGGTAAATTCGATTAAAACCGGGCAATACGAATATTATTATATTGTTCTTGGGCCCTTATGCGCGGGAAATTATTGATATTTATTGTTCTTGACGAGCGATAAAGATTAGGTGCGTGGGTGGGTGGGGGTAGAAACGATGGATTCAAACCGAATTTTCAATTAGTCTGCCATTTAGGATCAACACACATGATGATTTCGATTTATCGATTACTCTCGTACGCGCCACTAATTGAATCAATATGTTTATTATATAATATTATATTATACAACAGATATATAAGTATTAACGATTTGTAAATAGTATTAGATTATATTATTGTGTTATGTAAATCAACTGAAAGAAAGCCAGTCCCCGAAAACCCAATTAAGTTCGTCCCACGTGAACGCCGCCGCGCGTTATTCCGTAATGTAAACGGAATAACTATACCTACATTTAAGTCAGTGGGTCGGTTTCGTGTGTTATAATATTAAACACATTACCGAATGATGGAAAATGTCCCCTAAATCACGTTAAAAATACGGAGACGACTACTTTTATTTTATTTTATTTTTGTCCTTCTGTTGGCGAACGACATACATTACCGTAAAACACTGCCATCTATTGTGTAATCGAGTGTACACATTTACATAACGAAAACAATTGACAACAGAAATTATTACTATTTACGTAGAACGGGTATTTAGTATTTTGGACATATTGTCATTAATAAAGAGTAGGCGTCTGTTAACGTTTCTAATTTGTCCGAATTCGATCGATATCGTCATTGTTTCGTCGTCAACACGAACCTGTACTCTGTGGATGGCGTTTACTCGAATACCATCGCTGTAAAAACCCGATACCCGCGCTTTATTTTTTAGATTCCGAGTGGTTTCGTAATGACTTAGAACTCGGATTTATATGCACTAAAAATCATGAAATATGCATTTATACGCCCAAAAAGACAAAATAAATGCATTAAAATATGCTCTAAAAACTAAAGTATTTTTTGTAAAACGATTCAGAAAAAAATATAAAGAGTTAAATTAGACGTTTACCTTATACAAGTACATACTGGATAAAAATCTGGCTCAGTTATAAACAATATTTTGTTTTAATAATAATACATTTTATATTTTTAAGTCTTATATAAACTGAAGCTCCATTCAAAATCGTTTTATTGAAAAAAAAAAAATGACTAATAGTTTCTTCAAAATTATTACACACTGTATCTGTACACTACCACTTTCGCCCAAACTCAATCCAAGTTTAAATTTTTTAAATCATGAGTAAAGAACGAAAACAGTTCTATATCTGATCTATACGTTCTTCAGGAAAGCTTTTTAAAAGTTTAATATTTTTTTTTTTTTTCAATGTATTCCGAGAAAATTGTTTTTAACTCATATCATACTATTTTTATTATTTCTGAGCATCACCTTTTGCGAATCCAATGAACCACCGCTGGGACTAAATGTCTAATGATTACAAAACATTTGTACGTTAATCGTAAACTATACAGGTTTATTTTAGAAAAGAATAAAATAGAAAATAAGCGAAAAAAATTTTTTTTATTTATTTATTTTCGTACTCGCTCTAATCGTGATGACACCTCACCACACTCCCTTCCCCCAAATCACAGCTATCCTACGGACAGTCGAGTCCGAAAAAACACACACGACCAAACTTGGATCGGTGTGGTAGTGAAGTGATGCTATAGGTGTGTGTGTGTGTGTGTCACGTCGTCGCTAACTGTACAGCAGTCACGAAAGGGAGCGGCCGGGCGGCGGTAGTACCCGCAGAGATAGTGTGTGTGTGTGTGTGTGTGTCACGGGGTAAATTTATAGGCTAATATTATTTAGCAGAAAATGCGCGTAGGAAATATCATTATATACGTATATATATATTATTATTATATACAACATATATATATATATATATATTTATTACGAAGGCGGCGGCGACGGTAGCGTCAGATATTAAAGGACGACACTCGCAGGACGGACGGACGGACGGCGCGGTGGTAGCAAAGGGTCATCCCGGGGGGTGGTTGGCAGAGATCGGTGGGAACACTGGACGGCGAACGGGGGTGTGTATATCGGTCGGCGGCGGCGGCTAATTACAAAAGATGGCCGGACAGCAGTTTCGTAAATCATTGAACAAAAACCCCTTCCGCCGCCCACACACTCGCACGCACGCCGATCCTCCCCTACCAACAACTGCGTATAGTCGTAGCCACCGCCGCCGTCGTCGTCGTCGTCGTCGTCGTTGTCACTGTACTGGAGGGGGGGGGTGCAATAGAACGAGGCCGTATACATATATATATATACACACTTTAGGCGCGACCGGTGCCAAAAAATAGCGCCATAAAATCCCGTGCACGGTTATCTTCCGAGCTCATATTGCCCGAACGCACCCCTCCCCCCAACACCAACACACACACACTACTAGGTCACTAAATATCGTACCTCCCCTCGATGGGCATCACCGTGACCTAAGGAGAGGGTGGAGTGAGAGAGAGAGAGAGGGGGACCCGTCAATATTATATTATCCATAAACACGGTGTGTGTGTGTGTGTGTGTGTGTGTGTACGAGCCCGGGCCAGCTTTTAATCGTCTGCAGCGCACATATATCTTTATGATAATTGCGCCCTCGTTTTTGGAGAGCGACGGCGGCGGTGGCGGGCAAAAAAAGAGCTTTCCAGAAAGGTGATATACGGTTTCATAAATATTTTTTAATCACTTTTATTAAAGTCGGTGCACCGTCGTTATTATATGTGACCGGGGTCCGCGGGGCGTGGGAGCGAGCGGGAAGTTACGGGAGGAGGACGCGTATATTATACACACACACACACACACACAATACGATATAACCGCACACCAGTGTTTAGTGCGGTAGTGGTGGTAGTAGTAGTAGTAGCCTGCGAATGAGTCCTCGCGGTCTCCTTCCCCCTCCACCCCCCCCTCTCAACAGACCAAAACAAATCGCCTTTTGTATACCACCTCCTCCTCCCACTCATACCTTCCCCGTTATCGCCACTAACCCTTTCTCATCCCCTCGACCCCTGACCGGCTGCGTTACGACTCCGTATACACGCCAAGCTCTCCCCACACCACTAAACGCAATTCCACGATGTGTCCCGGGTAACGCATATCCGATGAACAGGTAAATATTTTGGTATTTATTAGGTATTTGCTATAGTGATAAAGGATCAGATTTTGTAGGAAAAAAAAATAGTCACAAAGTCAACATTTCGAAAAATAAATAGCAATGAAATGATTATTTTGTAGATTACAAGAAAATCCTTATATAACACTATTTTCTGACACAACTGATTCAGAGTTTTTCAAATTTATTAGTTATTATCTTCGCCGAAAAAGTTCTTTGTATTTATTCAGATAATTTAACTAAAAAAAAATAACGTATTTTAAAATATCGAACAGTTGATACGTATGTTGCGTATATGTATCCCGTTCGAATTAATGACGTAATTCTAAGAACATTTTCATAGTGTAGAATAACGTAATTCGCACTTTAATATCGTATACATTTTTCGAAAATAATATTATTACCAGTGTTAATCAATTAACAATCGTCTTAGTAAACCTTTTCATACCGTGTAACGACCGTTTTGGAAATTATGCGCTTGTCTGCACCATAATACTTTGTTCATTAAGTAACTCACTCGCCTCGTTTTAAACGTTTTTCGTGTTAATTGGAATAATATTAAAAAAAATAAATAAATAAACGATTCATACAACAATACGAAACATAATATAACACGTTCGTCACTCGGTTCGACTGTTTCGGCTCGAAAAACGAGAACGATTGTTTTATGTAAATTTTAAATTTGGTCCACTGACTCGTCCACGGTCGCAGTCGATCTTAAGTAGTAGACCACCCACCTGCAGCAGTGTGTAACGCATTAACTGTTTATGTGACGCGTGTTCTATATGACGACACGGTTTTTTGTCTTATCTACGTTTCAGTTATGCTAATAACTGCACGACTATCAATATGCAAGAATATACAAGACTCGTAAGTCGCATGTTATGATATATTATTATTATTATTATTATTATTATTTCGACTCGAAATCGAAGAAAAACCGCATTGTTTTATAATGATAATAATAATAATTCTGTAAAACCATCTCGATACCATCTCTTTACGTTCCCCCCCCCCATTTCAAACATTATTCTCCACGCAGAGTAGTACCTACACACATTTTCTCGAGACGATAATTTATATCGATTTTCTATTATATAATACACTTACACGCTATAATGACCATTATATTATTTTACAACACGAAACGCATTAGATTATTAACCTTTTTTAAAATAGCAGTCTTCGTATTTTAAATGCACCGACCGACCACCACTCATTACCGTTTATAACGCGTATAATAATAATAATAATAATAATAATATTATTATCATAACGTAATAAACTTGTACGTCATCGTGGTGTACACGTGTATAGGTGAATTGAATGCGTCGTCGGGGAATAGGGAAAATCTGTCCTGTACTCGACTCGTGACACACGGTGGTTTGTAAGATCATCCTCCGCGCGCTCGTATCTCCCGGAGTTATGGTCCACATTACATTTTATGCGCAACATTAAATATCCGAGAGCCTTAACACTTTTTACCATTATCGCGTCTAAGTCAACATCTGCCGTCCGTATCGTACACAACGTGTGTATAAAATGCGGATACACGTAAATAGGTACATTATAATACACGACATTTTCGGGTCCTGGGCGACACTCGGTAGTATACAGGGTGAATCATTAAGCACATGCTCTCTCTCTCTCTCTCTCTCTCTCTCTCTCTCTCTCTCTCTCTCTCCCATTTTAAATGTCTGCGAAGATACGCAATTCTATTTAGATGATTTTCCACGAATCTCTAGGAATTGAAATAAAAATTCAAACGAGTGGCGTTTGAATTACTCAAATTTAAGCATTAAGAATAAAATATAGCTTTTTAAGCATTATTATGCTCATTATAGTTATGGATAATTAATAATTAAATACATCTTCATTTTGACTTAATATTTCTGATCAAAGGTTTATTGTAAACATTCATAATGATTACATATAACGTATGTAACTAAACGTATGTCCAAGGAACTATATTGTTCTTAAAACTTAAATTCGAATTATTAAAAACTACAATTTACATATATAGAAAAATTACCTGAATTAAATTACGCAGGGGGCTGAAGAAAAAAAATTGTATCGCCACAGGACATACGTTAGGTGACATGAACAGAAAAAGTTGTAAACACATAGTTTTTATGGTAACTTGAAAATTAAAAAAAAAAATCTAATTTTTTTTTTTTATTTTTACTGCCAAATAAGTGGGTGAACATATCTAATGAATCACCCTGTATGCGCGATGCCTTAATATAATACGAGCGTTGTAACTATTATTGCTCTTCCGCGTTAATCTCTTTCGAACACGTTTAAACCGTCATCGTCGTCGTCGTCGTCATCATCTCCTTTAATCTACAGGTTCGTTTCCCATTTATCCCGAATACGATTCCGAACCGCACCTAAATATTTACTACGGGCCGTTTGGACCTCCGGTGTATATTAGAGTACATTATTATCGTTTCTTATCTCGTACGCCGCACGCTTTGTACCTATATTATACTATACGTCTCATACATATACAGGATACGGCGGCGTCAGTGGCGGATAGCGAATAGCGGGTCGCACGCATAACGACATTCAAATTTCAACGTTCGCGTTCCGTTCGAGGGAGGTTATCGAGACTGGGAAAGTCAAATTCGAGAAAAAACATTTTGAAAAGAACTCTCAAAATCCAAAGCTTTGCATCTGAATTAACCCGTACCCGTAACACCCTTAAAAACCCTTAAAATTTTGAACGCCCGAAACCCAGTATGTTTTTTTTTTTTTATAAAACACCTTTGTTAACCAATCATCCCAATCACCCGAATAAAAAATACAACAGAAGAAATTTCTAATCTATTTAGTAACTAAATTTTTAGCCAAATAATCATTATTACTACCCCGAAGAAGTGATATGGGTACATAAAAAAAAAACCAGACATACTTTGCACCGTGGGTATTCTTCACCCCCCGGATGGATTCTAATGGGTTTGTTGGATTTCAAAGATACGATAATTCTTTTCTTATATAAAAGTATGCTGAGTTGAGCCAAATTATATAATTTATTATTGTTAATTTTTTATTATTATTACTATTATTTTACAACTAGTTTTATTTGTGAACAGGGGTAAAAAATTATGAGAAAAATAGTGTTAGAAAAGTAATTATGAAAGAAAATTTTTCATACTTCATAAATTCTCTTTCACCAAAATATTTCCATAACGATTAGAAATGTGTAAAGCTGCTTTTGTTAAATATTGGATAGCTTTTTTTTTTCAAAATGTCCAGCAATTATTTAGAATATTGAAAAATTTCCGTCTAAAAGGACCATGTAAAGGCAAATATTCATTCAAAAAGTTATAATTCGAAACTTTCAGACGGAAAAGTGTTCGTTGTAAAACTAAATAAATAAACATAATTTTAAGAACACTAGCTTCTTCGCTCCACGCGGAATCTAAAACCATTTCATTGTAACACCAATAATATATATTCCTCGTTTCACTCTGAGTCTAAACGAATCGGCGAGAGGGGGGATTCATTACCTTTTTTAATAACCCTCTCACAGCGTCTCTGTACGACAACTATGTTTTTTCTTCAGGCGCTTTGCGCCGTCATCCTCTCACCTGTTACCCTGTAGCCGGTCCTTGGTCATAAAAGCATATATTATACTTCTCGAGTACAGAAAAGGCCTACAACACACACGTGTACGTACACTATATTATTATTATTATTATTATTATACGTACTGGACACGTCATGCGGTAGCATTAATATACGCGCGTCGGCCGATAGATTTCAATCGGTTAATTAATCACGACCACCGGTCCGGAAATGACGTGAGGTCCGAAAGAGATTGGTCAATTTGATTGTGACGCGAGAGTTTATTTTATTTATTTTTTTCTGCTGCTGCTGCTCGTACGGCGCGCGTGTATTACTGCGGCACGTATAATGTAGTACGCGCGCTATATCGATTTGAATGTAATAATAAATTTGACCACGCGATTCGAGCCGCGGCGTGAGAGGCCTTGGACGCGCGGCCGTCATAAACATGTCATAAATATATCATTGCGCAACGGATTAGATTTTCTCGGTAGAAAAAAAAAAAAAACACCGTTCCGATTACACCTACTCGACGGCGGCGGCGGCGGCGGCGGCGGCCGGTTGTCAATCCGCTCGGGTCACTATATTTTCATATCGTCGGACACGGTCATGGTGCACGGCAAAGTGTGTATAGTATAATATATCAGTGGTTCCTAAACCATGTGGCGCACCCCCTCCCCCGGGTAGCTGGAGCAACGTCGTTAACGAATAAAAGTAATTTCGGTAAATTTTTTCCCAGAAAAAAAAATCATATAGACTACGATGTGATGCGAAAAAGATTCGGTCGTCAAATCAAATTTCATCGAATTCTCCGCTAAGAATGAAATATTTTCTTCGTCCATCACTTTTTGCAGATTTCGATCGAAATAAGAAATTAAAGTTCTGAAGTCAGACACGGTGGCTAGTCCTAAAGTAATGTCTCGGAGTCAGCTTTATGGGGCGTACTATATCAATTTTCAATCTTCAGAATTCTTATGTTTCTTATTCGGGTGTTCCTTAAAGGGGTGTATGTAATTAACACCAAAATTGACTTAAAATAAATAAAAGATACGTAATATGCACTAAAATATTTTAAATCTGTAAAAAAATAAAAAAATATTTATACTTATGTGGCATTTCTACACTTCCGTAAAATCTAATGATTGATTAAATAGTTTAATATTTATAACAATAATAATTAACATGGAACATTTGGGAAAAACTAAGCTCAAACTGTCCACCTCGTTTACACTCGCATATAAAACTCGAAACATTTACAAACATACATACGTCATACATATTACATAATATATGCATTGGCGTGACTAGAGTGATTAATTAGGGGTAGAAAATTGTATTTTCGATAATATTATATAAGTTAAGAACGTAACTGTAATTTGGGTGGTTAAGCCATCCCTCATCAAAAAAAAAAAAAAAAACAGTAATAGCATTTGAGCCTCCCAAAGATTTTTATTCAGTTTATTCGGTTTAATCTTCTCAAAATCAATAAAGTTTCAAGCATTCTTCGTGTATTTAATTCAAATATTACATTTTCATAAAAACAAATAAATTGCTGTTTGTTACCTATAATTTTAAATTTTTTAAATATTATTTTTTAATTGTACCTATTTCATTAATAATTTTGTAATCAATAAACATACCAAAAAATGGTGATTTTTAAAATAATAGTATTTTCAAGGGTAACAAAACAATAGTCCCACTACCTCGAAAATATTTCCTATGTAGCAAAGGTTTAGTAGGGGTAGCATTCCGATACCCCTTAGTGACACCTGTGCGTATATTATACATTGTGTGCAAGTCTGTGTGTAAATTGTACGTATGTATGTATGAATCATTAATGTATATAAATACATATTTATATTACATTATAATATGTATACATGTATGCACACGCGTATATACATATAAAATACACACACACACACACAATAACAGTACGATGGCCATTGGTTGCGATCGGTGGCGATGAGCGTGATGCAGCAATGGCATCATTACAGCCGCGTGTGTACTGTGTATACGAGTACAGAATGTATTCATATGCTAGTGCCTTGTGTTTACGAGACGTATGAGACCGCATGAGACGAATGACGACGTGGAATAACAACAATATGATAAATCATACATATATGTACGTGGTGCCTACGTCGTCGTCGTCGTCGTATAATAATAATATGATGATGTACATGCACGTCAGGTTCGGCCGCCATAATATAATATCTGCCAGAACGTGTGCAGTGCCATGGCCGAATGATTGAACGGTGATATTGGCTTGTCACCTGTAGCCAATGATTTACCGCAGGCGATCTATACAACACAAAGTATTGTAAGCATAATAATATATTCGTGTATATACATTACGTTCGTCGGGTTTTGTATATACGAGACGGTTTTTATTTCGTATTCAAAATAATATACTTAATAATTAATTATTATCTTAACGTTTAATATTTAATACGGTAATTCTGGACATGGGCACTACGTTGGCAGTTTGTGTGAGCATTTTACTTTTGGGGAACTAAAGGTAGGTGATACTCTGTCACTTTATTTTTATTTTACTTCATATTTTTTTTTTTTTTTATCATAACAAAATATATAATTTTGAAGTTAAATTGACTTGAATAAACTCACGCTCCGCTCAAAATCATCTTATCGAAGAAATGATTTATCGTTTCTTTAAAATTCATTACACTCACAAGAGTATCCCACTCGAGGCGTGAAAAATACCCAAGGTACGTCCTTTTTTAAATTGAAGATTTTTGAAAATCTAAAATGGTTGGTGAGTAATAAAAGGTTTTTGGGAAACAAAGATCTAATTTATCCCACTCGAACGGTGTAGGGACCGAAGTTATATTTCGAATCAGAGATATTTTGAGATACCACTTGAAAAAAACTACGAAATCCGGGCAAGCAAAACGATTGAGTAAGAGTATTCCGTTTGTTGTGGAGTATAAACCTATATCCGTGCGAAATGTGTGTGTGTGTGTGTGTGTGTGTGTGTGTTTTTTATCGAGCCTGATGATTTATCGCGTTTGATTTCGAATATAAATTAAATAACAGCAATTACCGATGGCATATCCGTGGTAAGGGAGGGAGATGGGAGAAACGGGTTATCCTTCTCGAGACGTCTTCGCCATTTTGCGAAAGACACCTAATGACAAAGACGTATTATCCGCCATTCGTGAAGGTATTTAAGAGAATATTTAAAATGATTTTAAGTCATTCCATTTCCCGTACAAACTACTACAATCAAACACAGCGATGGTCACAGTTGCAACAATTAGGTCATGTCAACCTTAGACCCGGACGGTCACAACACTACTGATAAACTACTAATAAACCGAGGCTGTTATAGGTAACTAGGTAAGCACATGTACTCAAACTAAACCCATCTCAATACGACAACTATAATAAAAATAATAAAAGCCTTACACTATTATATTCACTGTAAAAACATAAGCTTCTTCGCTCTGCTCAGAATTTAAAAAATGTATTTGTAACAATTTAAACATGATATTATAAAATTCTTATTGCCAAACATATATTTTAATTTTATGATAATAAAAAAAAATAGGTATTTTTATTTTGTATTTACATTTTATTAAAATTTAATTTATTTTTAATCTCGCTGTAACATTCTTGTGAATACATTGTTTTATATTTACGAATTTTGGACTACAATGATCGTCGACAGTAGGATATCGGACTTCAGTATTATTATTTAGAATAATTAAAACCTAACTTTTTACGTACATATTGTGAAAAATGCTCTAAAAATATGAAAAATTGTCCAAAAAAAAGTGAAAAAGCCTTAAAAATGCATTTAAAATAAAATTCGTTAAAAAGTGTAAAAATAAAACAACATTAAAGTAATCAATACTACTTGAAACTCACGTTTTGTGCTAACAAACCTAAGTCTTGAAATACCAGGGAAAAAAATTGTATATAAAAATCTCAACCTTAATACAATTACAAAATTGTCGTATCGATATAATCACAGCTCCATATTATAAAGCCTGACATAATAACAAAATATTTGTTTTTTTAGACTGGTACAGAGCTTTAGCGTTTGGGACGGGAGCAGATATATATTATTGAAACACTCGACCACCAACTAAAAAATTTCAAACCCCCCCCCGGTTTTTGCAAAATCGATGGGTACAGATCGAACAGCCTTACACGTTTTCACCGGTCGTTCACGGTACCCGTTACGTATACTTCATATACGGCGTATATGAAGGTTAGGTTTGTCCTTTATTTCGGCTCTGTGTCCTGTTGTCCTGACAAACTTCTTTCAGGACGCGGTTTGTCCCGTCATTTCAAGTCTGTCTCATATTAATCCCGTTTTTTGACTTACTGTTGATTAAAAATTTTTGAAATTTTTGAAATGAAATTATTGAATAAAATAATGTAAAAATCTAGAAATCTTTTGGATACCATTATATTAATTATAATCGTAAAATGAATTAACAAGTTTTTTTTTTTTTTTAGAAAGTAGAGTATACAATATCATGCATGAATAAAGGATTTGAAGAAATTTTAAAAAGTATCGATTTAGTTTCATTGTGTCATTTTATGTTTTTCAAAATAATGTTTTTATGTGTTTAAATTTAATCTATAATAGGTAGTTTTAAAATTATACTTTTGTCACGATTCAAAAACATAAATATATATATATGTAATAAATACTTATTTATTTAAAAATATTATGAAAAATATTTTTGTCCTGTATTTTATTTTCTTAAATATGGTCACCTTAATTATACGCGTATATTACATCCACTCTGTATACGCGCTTTGTGTTTCGCTTTGTCCAAAACTGTTACAGTATATTATATGCGTATCGGCGATGACATAAATCACTAACGCGTTCGTGTGTGTGTGTGTGTGTGTGTGTGTGTGTGTGTGTGTACGTGTCTGATCAGTGAGTGCCAACCCACAACGATCGCGGACGCGAGTGCGATCGAGAGCTGGCGTATTATAATAATAATAATAATAATATGCGTTATTGCGCGTCTCTTCTTGCAAAACGAGTTTTTACGGGTCAACTTTACGGGAATATAGCACTATACTCGCGCGCACATCACAACGTATATTATTATGCTTATATATAGGAATAATAAGACAACGACGACCACGGTAGGTCGTATATAATAAAATCGTGTGATAAATATTCAAATGTGTGCACACGAGAAATCAAAACGGCGTTTTGGAGACGCGAAATATATTTTGAAAACACACTTCGACGTGCCCGACCCGAGTAGTATAGGTACAATAACGTGTTATATAGTATCGTGTACATTAATGTGGATATATTATTATTATTATTATTATTATGTACTGTGGGCGGAATGTGCGTTCGAGACACTCGATGCACGATAATAGGGCGTACGTGTTTTTATTTATTTATTTTCGCATCTAATAATAATAATAATAACTTTATTACAACTATAACAGATGATTCGTGTATATATATATATATATAAATATATATTTAGCTTACATTTACATATCGCAGAACCCTCTAAATGTGATATCGTGCTGGGGGAGCGATCCTTATGAATTAAATTTACACGTATGAGAATAATATATTAATATTGATCATAATTGATTATAAAACAATCTTGGAATACGATTTCAAATGTAATAAAACAAATAAAATATAGTATTTGTAAATAAATGTTTCAAATCACTAATTATGAACTAAATCATAGGTTCTCAAACGTATTTCACCCACCATCCCCATCAAGATTCAAAGATTTTCTAGTGGCTCCCAAAATTCTTAAACTAACCATCTGTCGCACATCTTAAAAACAGCTATTGCGGTTATTTGTTTAACATGCGTATTACTTAACTTAAATTGAAATTTTAAATAAACCTTTTTACGAGAACAATTAAAAAGCATACTTAATCATATATTTTTACATGTATTTTTATTAAAATTATTAAAACAAAGCTTCGAATTTAAAATTTCCTTAATGTGACGGATTTTTATGTGAGTCATCATTTCCTTAGGTCAAATCAACTCTCCTAAATTTTTTCTACGCCTTCTACCCTCTCCGCTCCCACATATACAATCACCCACTTTGATAAATGCTAAATTAAATGCTAAATAAATCATGGTTTCTATATCTAAAAGATTTTAAATTATACATATTGGTTGCGTTAATATTCAAGGTTTGACATAGTGTTAAACCTTTTTATAAAACACTTTTGACTATAAACTTTATGTTAACTGGATATACATATTTTGATATTATAACTGTATCTTGTATTACGTACATTCATGATCCAATTGGAATGTAACTACTAATGTTTATAAAGTTCAATTAAAGTAGATGAATTCAAAATGAACCAAAAAGCAATTACCTTCAGTTCATTTTAAATCAAGGTATGAGTTTATCCCCATATTAAAATGCCATGAGAATAAACTAAATACCAACCACGAAGGATGGAGTAATAATTATTTATTATCAGTCATTAAATATTTTATGTATATAGCAGGTATATTGAACTTTTTTAAATAAGAATTCCATAAGAATTGATATATACAAGTGTTAATACAATTAACGTTACTATCCTATTAGATCTTTCACATTTTCGAATTTAACAAACTTTCGCCATTCTTTTTCGGTGTTTTTCTTCTTCGTATAAAAAAGCGTTAAAGTCTACCGCGGAACGAGTTCGTTAACGTGCGCCATTTCAAAGACAATGCACTTACTCGTCAAAACGTTTCGATTGTACCTATTACGATATTGCATACAGTGCGATGGTGAAATCACCTTGAGGTGGGACTGCACGACGCGTTGAAAAACACGATCCGCGTATTGAAATCTCGCAATAATAATATGAGATCAATCGTTCGTCATTCCCGAGAGCTGGACGAAATGGAATCGTAATTTCTAGGCGTGCAAACATAAATCAATCGGAGTAAACGCCCAGTATAAACACAAACGACTTGTCTGTGTTATAGTGTCTGTGTTACAGTGTCTGTGCACAGTGCACGTGGGTCACAAACAATTATTATAATATTTTTATTGGAGATCCGTTTTGAAAAAAAACTCACCAGACTTCCCGCGGTCCAAAACTCTTTTGTTGTCTTTTTTCACGCATAAACCAATGGCATATTATTTTATTTCAATTAAACGGTCTTTATATTGATTCACCGAATCATCGCGAGAAAATTTCTTTACAAAATTTTAAATTAATATACCTAGTCGAGATAGTAGAAAAAAAAAACGAAGAATTGAAAAATTCAAATAAAGATAAAGTACGATCTAGTGGAAAAATTCTGTTTCAAAAAATTGCTGATCTTGAATCCTGGACAATTATTTTCATATGAAAAAGTGTTTACAGAAAAAATTAACACTCCGTTCAGAATGTATAACGAATAATTACGTAGGGATAGGGGGGCAATTACCCTGACTCCGAGGGTGAATTGTGAGTGTTATTTGTAATAATTTATCAAATAACTATCTAAAATAAATTAAAATAATTACTTATATTACTATAATAACAAATATTTTTGATACGTTTTTTGAAAAAAGTTACACTATCGAAACATAAAATTTATATTAACATAAAGATTATTTTATTAAACATATTGTGCTTACTATAACTAGTGCAGGATATAAATGTTTCTATTATACCATTAGCACAAAGTGTCTAGTTTACCTTCTAGTGTCACAATATCGCCGAATGCACTATGAAGTCTGGTTTTTATAATTTTAATGAACAATAAGTGTTCAACAAGCTATAACTGAAAACAAATTAACGCAAATTATCAAAATTATAATAGAATAAGTAAACAATTTTACTAGTCTAATGTTATAACACTTATAACAGTAAAAATCTATAAAATAAAAAGCCGAATGTACTTCGCACCATGGATATTTTTCGTGATCCTCGAGTGGGACTTAGTGGATGTGTTGAATTTTAAAGAAACGATAAATAATTATTTTAGTAAAACGATTCTGAGCAGAGTTTCAATTTCATATAACACAATTATTTTATTTAAAAAATATTAAGTTTATCTAAAATATTATATGCTAATCTATGATAATGGAAAGTTAAACAAATTATATATGTAAGTTAACTTTAAGTTACTATATTATAAATATAAATTTTACCAAATTATTTAGAACATATTGTTAAAGATTATACAATTCGTACAAGTCTTATAGTATGATTTTTCAAAAATTATTTCGTTATCTGTCATTAAAAATTATCTTCTTATTATTACCATGAAAATATATTGTTTAAAAATAATTATTCAAAAAAAAAAAATCAACAGTAAAATTTACCATTTGAATGTAAGTTCTTATAATACCGGATTTACCGCGAACAGATCGAAATCACTGGGACCCAATTTACCAGTTGACAAAACGCAATTAAAAATTATCCCGTCAAAACTATGACTTTCCCTTTTCCGCTGATTCCCTTTTCCTTCGAACAATATTTTCATGTGGGTAATTTACCATAATATTATAAAAATAATTATCAATATATTTTGTGTGATTTAACGTGAAAACGGTTACCACCCTAAATTGATACTCGACAATTGAAAAAAAAAAAAAACGCTGTTCAGTGCCACCTGTGCCCCAGAATGTAGTAATAACGTAGTAATCGTTCGATATTCCAGAGAGACGTGAATAATAATAATAATAATAATAATAATATCGTAGCTTGTGCATACGTATCGTTTGATGTACGCCACGAAACGAGGACTGTTGTACGATACATAATTTATATACTAACCCGTGATGCACAGTTATGTGTGTGTACGAAGCCGTTTCAGAGTCGGATCGGATCGACGCCAGTACATAATAATATAATTTAATATTATTGTAATATTACTTGTGTTTATGTGTGTGTGTGTGTTATAGGTACACAACAAAGACCCGCGCCAGAGCGTCTTCGGCAATAAATTAGTCCCGCATTATGGTTTCGGATAAACATTAATCAACGCGCGTGCGCGCGGGACCCCGGTAATTAAATATGTATATAATAATATTATTATCGGCGGCGTGTATACGCGTTACGATTTACGCGTGTCTACGGCCGCGGCACGGTATGCCTTACAGCGCTAAAAATCGTTTTGGGCGTTGAAATGATAATTGTTGTTAGTCAAAGGCGTCTGCAGACGTCGTTCGAATATTATATACTTATGTGTATGTGTGTGACGTCTAATAATTACGTTTTCGGGAAAATATTATTTATAACGTATCCTGCCTGTCGATAAAAATTCTTCGTGTCTTGCCCCACGTCTCGTTGTAGGTACCGTAACGTCACGTCGTCGGGATAACATTAGGTAACCCGGTTAGAACGCTTAACCGTTCGTAGACTGTCGACAAACAAATGTTGTGTTTTTCGCGAAAGTTTTTCGAACGATTTGCATTGTCATAGGATTTATGCGCGCAGTAAAAAAACAGAGAAAATATGCATTTTATATTATATAAATGCTTGAAACGTCAAAATGTGGACTATTACAAACCGAATTGATTATGAAACAACTTTTATGTTCAAGTGTTTAAAACCGTAATCATTATTGTTTAATACGGGTTAATACAGGTCTTTAATGTGTAATCTTATTGCTGACAGGAAGATCAGATGTTGTGGAGGTGCCAAAACTCACTCCCAAAAATTATATTTCCCTACCATGTGACCACGTTTTTTTTATTTTGTAATTTTGCTGGTTTTTCAACGATTTCCAGAAATTTCCAACAACATACTTTGACTTATTTAAAAACAAAAAATTCCAATCAAATATTAATGTTCAATGTCATTAAAAAAAAAGTCAATACACCTATTTATACCTATATTATATGATAATATTAATAAAATGTTTGTTATGTCTATATTTTTTTTTTTTTTGCTCACACTGTATATACATAAATAATTTAAGTATTAACTTGTTTCAAATGAGCAAAATTAATTTAAATACAATTAATGTAAAAATTATTGAGAAACGAAAAATGTTCTTAACTTAGAAACGATAAAAAGAACTAGGTTGTTTCTTCAAACCAGGAACGGGAAAGTATTAAGTTCCTTTTTAATAAAAATTTGACGTGAACTTAAACTGGTTTTTTTTTTCAAATCACTGATATATATTTAAAATTTTGAAAGGACTGAGAAAAAGCTGTAATCATTAGTAGTTGATAGAAAGGGGGCTGCACAGATGCATTTTGCCGATAAGAAAGGAGAGAAATCAGGACTTATTTGAAACGTATGTTTAAAATATAATATTATATTCGGTAAGTAAATCATTTTTTTTTTTTTTTAATTTTTCTGTCGAGTATAGCAATAATTAATTAGTGATCTGTGCATCGCGGTTTGAAACCCGAATTACCACGAATAACCATTAGAATTCGAACACCTCTTTTCACAGTGATCATCTTGTCGACGCTGCTATCATGTCACCGTTCGCATACACCGGCCATCATCCTGCGCGCGTCGTGCACCGATATCCGTCGAGTTCTTTACGCAACACGACCGATACAAACGTCTTCGGTGACGTACGTTATTACAATATAATAACGACTATAACACACACACACACAATCGTATAATATTATATTATACTATACAAATCGTTTATACCGGCGCGGCGGCCGACTACACGTATAACGTACATAATATTATCGTATTGTATGTGGTGTAGTGTATTGTAAGTATATATTGTCGGGTGCTCCCGCGAGAGGTCGATTCGGCTCCCGTACGGCGCGCGATCACGACGACGACGGTACACACACACACACTTACCGGTGACGCACGACCGTTTGATCTGTGCTATTATATTATATTCTTTTTTTTTTTTTTTTTGCTCGTACGACAATAAAATATACTTCTTCTTACAGAGCTACTACCGACGGCGGCGGTGGCGGCACCAGACTCGGCCGATAAAGCTCCTCGATCGAGTCTCCGGGATAATATTATTTTATAACGACGAATACGTGTTCTCATAATATCGTCGTCGTGTACCTATATTGTATAAGAAGTTCTAAGCGTTTGTGTATTTTTTTTTTTTTTTTTTTTTTTTTTTACACGGCCATTGTAACGATGCGGTTTGTTCGCGCATTATTACAATACGCGTACAATACCGTAGTAGTGTGACGACGTCGTCACGCGGTCAACCTCTCCGCCGCCGTAGATGCATTGTTTTCTAAAATGTACTGCACAAGTGAGCGCATACAAGACTGACTTTCCTTATGTACTGTAAAAATGTAGAGCAGGGAGGAGGCCTTCGACTCGGTTTTTGAGCTTACGATATTTTGGCGGATTTTGTATAACTTGTTGTACCTTTTGCGACGAATTTTCGTGTAGACCTATTCTTTTTCGGCTTTTGCATTTTGAAAATCATTCTTCTTTAAAACTCATAAATTTAAAGTGGTTTTTAATAGCAAATCGACTCTAATTTTTTTTTTTTTTTTTTTGGAAAATGCATTATTCAACAACGTTTATCACTTTTAAACAAAGGGGGACAATTAAAAAAATAATAGTAATTTAAAATTCCAAAAATTTTGTATTTCAATAAAGTAGCCAGGTTTTACTATCATTAAAGGCTATAACAATGTAAATACAACTGTTAAAATCCAATTATTTCTATTAATTATTTTTGTGTACCATCGTTTATAAGACGTCAAGTTCTAAAACAAGAGTATCGACACAGTTTTAAGTTATTGATGAACATTTTTATATTATAAAATCTGTAGACATTTGTTTACTATTATTAGATTATTTCTGAACAAAATATTCGAATTTATTCGATCCATTAGTGACCGTCTCGTCTATAAGTGATCATAATTTGTCTGAAATATTTATTCAATATTCTTATAGTTTAATTTTAATAAATGTAGTTAATATTTTAAGAAAGAAGGATGTCATGGCGCGTGGTCACTCGTGATTTCGGAGGGTCTTTGAATTATCCTGTGGGGGCTCAAGCCACCTATAATCCCTTTTTATTTACGCTTATGTTCGACGCCTAGTTTAGAGGCGTTTAGAAAGAACGAAGTAGTGTACTGCGCACGAACTGTTGCTACATACCTACGACGTGTATCGTATAATATACGCATTGCACCGCTAAAATATATAATAATATAATATGTATATAAACGCACGCGCACGGGGCTAGTCCATTGTTTTTTTTTTTTTTTTTTTTTAGTATTATTATTTTTTATTTATTTATTCGCCGGCTTAGTTGAACGCGAAATTATTTACATACAGAACATTAAAACGTCCCTAAGTAGACGATGGGGAAATGTCGTATTATGAGCAAAAACGTTACGCGCAGTAGGTATCCTTTGGTGGAGGAGAGTTTCAAGGGGGTGTGAGGATGAGAGGATGGAGAGGACTGTGATAATATTTATGAGTTCGAAGCGTGGGCTGCTTGGGGGGGGTAGGTATACGGGCGCATACATCTATCCCGTACATATACACGCACGGTAGTACTACTCGTTTTCTTTTATTTTCGAAAGATATACAGCTCCACTATAAAAAACGAAAAAACATACACACACACACACACATATTATATACGGACGTGGTGTATACGCACGCATTATTATACGTGCGCGTGTGTGTAGGTTAAAAATAAAAAAAGAATTATATAAACGCGGCGGCGGCGGCGTTTCTCCCTCGAAATGAGAATTTAGGGACTCGAGTGTCGAGCCCCCAACACTGCTGTATAGTAGTATACACGAGACTACTACACCGTGGCGTCGTATATATTATTGTTATTATTATTATTATTATTATTATTATTATCGTAGTACTACGAGCATTAGACGATAAATATTAAATACATTCGTTTTTGTGCTCCCTTTTTTTTTTTTTGAGGGCGGACGAGCGGAGAACAATCGCGAATGCGCGCGCATATCTCTGACCTCACATGATACCGCATACCACATACCAGAGAGTCCATCTGCCGGCAGACGAGGTAGACGAGTATAATTTTATTATTATTTTATAGTAGCAAGGATCACATCACAAGAGAAAAAGAGAGAAAGAAACGTTCCCTCGTGCATGAGGGTATATTTACGCGAAAGGGTTAGTTACGACAATATTAATAATATCTTTTTAAATATAATAATACTCCGTCGCGTAGAATAGCAACAATAATAATATCGTATATATTATTATTATTATTATTATTGTTGCGCGTTAGTCGTGTGGTTTCGCTCAAGTTGATCCATTTTATATTTTATGTGTGTGTGTGTGTGTGTGCCCGTTTCTTTTTTTATTCCCCTCCGCATTCTCCTCCGCCGCCGCAGCCGCCGCCGTGGCGATAACATTTCTTCTCTCCATTGTACACCACGGCGGCGTGGCGGCCCCGCATACACGCACATGACAAGGAACCGGTAACGGCGTTTGATTTATTAAAATAATTTTATGACTACTCGCCGTTTTTTCGATGGTTGCTAAATTCTCGTCTCGATTCTTTCTTTCTTTCTTTCTTTCGGTTTGGTTTGGGTTTGTTTTTTTATTTCGTTTTTTTCTCCCTCTCTCTCTCTCTCTCTCTCTCTCTCTCTCTCTCATCACCCGAGAGAGGGTGAGAACTCGCTAGAGGGAGCGAAGATCATAAATTCTGTTTTTACTATATGAAACCCCGGAGACGAATAGCCGTCCGGTTTTATTTCGTTTTGTGTTTTATTTTTATTATTTATTTTTTTATTTTTTTTCTATAGCGTCTCTTACGGAACGTATAGAATAAATACGAATACGAGAATCTCGTCATACGAAATCGTTATAGTCCAACTGGGTAACTGAAAAAAAAATCTGTACTAATCGTGTGCCGGACACGAACAATATTTCCAAAACGGCTGAATCGGTACTTAGATAAAACATACGAATGTAACAGTATTGAGTGAAATTATATTATTCAAATATTAAGTATGGGTCGATATTATGCAATCCATCTCGATTGGGTCATATAAATTAATTAAATAAAAATAAATTTTTACAAAAATATGAAAACTGACTTAGTTAAAAACAAATCAATTAATACTTAAAATAAAAGAGCATATTATACAAGGACAATACACAAAATTGTTGATACATAAATATTTACAACATCTTACCAGTTTTTTTTGGAGCCGGTGGCACTCAAAGTGAGTTTATAAACTCCCGTGCCGGATGTAATAAAACATGGACAGATTTCCTGAAGATCACACAGCAAGTGACCTCATTTTCCATAAGTACTCAACCTGTATGCCGGTAGATATTGAAAGATTGTTTTATATTTTTATATAAAAAAAAATATAGCTACAGTCATTTTAATTGGAAAACATTAAAAAACATGTAATCGTTCATTGTAATCCAGGCAGTTATAATAATGCAATTTTATATTTGCTGTATTTCATAGGATCAACATTTTAGGTACTGAGTGGAGCGAAAGAATGTAAAAGATAAGTGAAATAAAGTATAGATAAAAGAGCCGGGACGTATGGTTATTGGCACTACGGTTATTCTTCGCTATTCTTTGTGAGTGCGTTGAAAATAACGACTATTATTGTTTTTTATATTATTAACTTCCTTTACTCAGAATCGTATTATCGAAGAAATAATTTATCGTTTCTTTAATTTTCAACTCACCCACCAAATGTATCTAACCTGAGAAGCGAAATATATCCGGCTTTTTGTCCATACTTTACTTAATTTCTTATATTTATTTTACATTTACAAATTAAAAACAAAGATACATATTATAATATGCACTGTCCATTAATTCTTTTAATAGTTTATTTTTTTATTTTAAGTTTTAACGTTTAAATTTTCATAAAACAGAAATTTGTAATTTAAAATTTAAGCTTTTTTTAGTGCACACGTATGTATATATTTTTTTGTTTTTTTTTTTTTTAGAGCACAACGTTCCGAGTCCTGATGATAACTGATTAACTAAAATATTGAACGAAATCGTATAAATCAACTTCCCACGTGCAATGCTCTTCGTGCGAGAAATCGGCTTTCTTCGGGCTGTCAACCGGTGAAACATTTTCGCGGAGTGCGTTAATGTAAATGAGCCTACGCACTGAACAATACAGAATAATATAATAATTACAAGACGTATTCGACACTGCTTTCAAGACAATGGGAGGACAGTTCGACGTATAAATGTTATCGATTATGTATGAAATTAAGTTAGTCTGTAAGCAAAAAAAAAAACTTGTCATTTTATAACTGGACAAAAATATGTATTTCCACCTATTACTCTACTCATACAAATACATATTACATAAACCAATTGTTGTAATTCAGTTGATGTATCGAAAACACGTTTTTTTTTTTTTTTTTATGCTTCATCTAATTGTTTCTTTCAACAAATAATTTATTCAAAACAAAATAATCGAAATTAAATATAATTTTTTGTTTAAAATAGTTTGTAGTGTTTGATCATTTCAACAAATAACGTATTAATTCGTTCTTAAAGTAATACTGAAGAAAGCCGGACACATTTTGTACCTTGAGGTCTCTTCACTCCTTGAGTAGGACTTGGTGAATATGGTAAATTAAAAAAAAAGAAAAGAAAAAAAACAATAAATCGTTTTTCAATAAAACGGTTCTGATCAGTGCAGTGCTATCGTTATGATGGTTTTCTTTTATATGATTTTTGTTTTAATCAACACTGAATTGCAGAAAGTATATAGAACCTCTAAAATATATAAAAATATGCTCTAAAAAAAATTGATAATGACCTTTTTCAACTATAAAACGGTTTTATTGATTACTCTTTTCATATGCTGTTAATGAATATGTAAATTACGTAAGTTTTCTCTAAAATTTCTGTAATCACCTTATCTGTTCTTTCTTTAATTTTTTTTTTCCAATATTTGGAACATAAGTAAAGCTATATTTTGTACTCCCGAGAAAAAAAAAACATATTTTGGATTCCGAGCGACACGAAGAATACATTGGTTCTATTTATTATTATTTATGCGTGTTGAAACACTTTTACTAGTCTGGAAACTTGTACAAAAGTTTTGTTCGACCTCTCGATGAATCAAAAATGTCGTCTACTGTATTCACACCTACTTTTGTAAAAGTAATTTTTCAATATTTTCAAAAAAATGTTCGAAAACGTATGGAAAACCAGTCAAAAATTCGGTACATAAAATAAGTTTAGTTATCTCGAGTCAGCATCCAAAGACCGTGCTGACAGAAACTTGAAATTTTCATACATTGTTAATTAATATCGAAAATCTTTTAAAAAATGTTAATATTTTCAATTAAATTTGACTACTTTTGTGCTAAATTTGACAGTTTGAAGAGATTACATTTTTCAAAGTTTTTATATTTTCAAAAACTTTGAATGTATCGTGCACGTGTTTTTTCTAGAGCTAAAACGACAACTATAAAATTAAAAATAGACGAATAATATTTTGATAGTTTTGCCGAAATATTTTCATTAAAGATACTTTTTGTGAACATTTTTTTTTTTTTTCGGACATATTTTGTCCTATATAATCTGCAGGAATCGCGGCATAACCGTCGAGGATCACGATCGATCGGTAGTTTCTCGTGAGGGTTCCTTTGGGGAAGAAAAAAATTAACGCCTCTAATGGAATTCGCGGCCACTGTCCTGTCATCGCTTGACCACAACATACTCGTGAACCTAATAAATGCACCTACTTATATCACATATATATATATATATATACTGCGAGGTCTCTCTTGGGCACGGATGAGTTTCGTCACGGTCTGAGGAAACGTCATTCGTATTTGTTACGCGTGATATTATTTACGACCGGACTCGTTTTCGCAACTGTCGACACCGTTTCGACGACTTCTCTGGTCCATGGTGGTTCGATCCTACAGCAGTAGGTACACTATATTATAATAACAACGATAAACAATCGTATATAGGTAGGTAGTTATAACGCATAACAATCTACAAAGCAACACAAGGTCTTGGAGGTCAGGAGATGGGCAGGCACTAAAAAAAAATAAATAAAAAATAATAACGGTTTATAGATACTAGTTACTAGATACATTATATTGCAGTATATTGTACCTATAGATAAATGATACATTTAGTGTTTTCAAAGATTTTAGATATAAGATAATGTATCTAAATTCTAAAATACAATATATTTATTTTTTTTATACATAATTTATTATTAAAATAGGTATTATTATCAATCTGTATAAAATTAAACAATCAAATTAATACTCACTGCCAAACAAAGTGGGTCTCTACTTCTCTAACCATTTTAAACTTATCGTATGAAACAGATTTTCAGTTGATTTTGTCATTCTATTTTTAGTCAGCTATAGAAATTATACAGGGAAATTGTATAAATGCTTCTGAATAAATTTTAGCTATTAATTTTAATATTTTTTTGATTTTTGTTATTTCTTTGATGATAATGTATCCTTAAGTCAACATAATTTAAAAAATAAAATGTACAATTCATAAATGTTAAAAAGATACAAGATACTTGATATAAATGTACTTGAGGCATTCGGAGTACCGCTGTTTTCTCTCCTATTATCGTCTTCCACCAAATTACCGAGTCCGGGACCAAATTAATTTTAAAATTGGGGAGGATTATTTTGAATCAACAAACCGATTTTTATTGAAGTTTTTTTTTTTTGATATTTTCAACATGCCTACCAAATCTCAGTTAAGAATACCCACGGTGCGAATTATGAACGGGTTTTTGTTTTATTATTACACATTTGGCATAATATCAAAATGTCACAGTTGAAATAATTGGAAAAAAGCATTAATACATAAAAATCCGAAAAAACCAAAAAAAATGATTTTTATTTCGAATCAGAGTGACGTAGTGAAACGAATTATTGTATAAAAATATTATATTTCCATCTCATACACACAAAAAAAAAAAAAGAAGCATAATATTGTGTTTTTTTTAAAAGCCGAATGCCGGATGTAAACGGATCCGATATGTAAATCACTCGAGAGACCACTGCGGGAACGACGATGACGACGACCGTGACTGCGGACGAATATTGTTGACGAAACTAGAAGAGTCGTCGGTCTCGCGAAAGGGAGCGGAATCGCCGGAGCGTATGGAAAATACGTTTGCGTGGCCGTGACGCGTCCGCGATCGCAATATCATATTATTATTATTATTATTATTATTATTATTATTATTATTATTGTGAATTCGGAAATTCATTTCACGCTGACCAAATTGACGTTTCGCGCGCGCACGACCCTCGTTTTCCGCGGACGCTACCCCGTCAACGTGTATATACGTAGGTATTAGCACAGGATTTCGCGAACCCGAGGAGGTGGGGAGGTGTTCGGTGTGTGGATGACGGTGATGGGGATTCGAAAACAACGAAAACCGTCAATACAAGACGATTTCGTAATACATCCAAGCCGGTCGGTCACTACGACCACTGTCCGCGTCGTATTGTGTGTACTGTACATTATAATATTGTGCGGCGACGACGGGATTATTGTCCGAAGACTTCGCGGTTAGTCGACAACACGCGTTATTATAATAATATTATCGTTCACGTCACGCGATATGAATCGATTATTCCTCCTCCGGAAACCACCGCGAACGCGCATTTTATGATTTCGAGAAAACTCAAAAAACTACCCTGGAGAAATCGTATTTATTTTTTCGTCGTTATAAAAATTGTGTGAAAAATTAAATAAATAGATAGACAATAATATATAACAAATATTTTGGCAAAAAAACACATTAAGCCCAAATAGCTCAGCCCTCGAGTACTCTGATAAAAGCAAGACAGACATTCGATTCACCGTTACGAAATCGTTCTAATAATCCGCGTGCTACGTGACAAGAACACCCTGTACAATCGCATTATAATATTTAAACATTATACATTACGTCACACAACTGTTTTGTACGTCTGCAGCGCAATGCACGACGTCTGCAGCGCGAGTGTGAGAGAAAATTGTAGCACGAAAATGTGTAATCGACTGTACCATTTCCGACGTACGGCTTTTATGCATCCTACGGTGTGCGCGCGATATGCATCCGCTTTCCGATATAACTTTTGTATTTTTTTTCCCTCCAATCGAGTCACATCGCCCGTTAACAGCTGCAGGCGTCAGACTAAACGTGCAATATGCGGCTCCGGTTCGACAAAACGCTTTCACCAAAACGCGTTGAAGGTGGTTTTTTTTTTTTGCACATAAAATATTATACGCGCTACGATACGCAGATGCCGAACGCTTTTCAACGAGAGATTGAGTTTTCTCGAACGCGGTTACGTACTATATGTACTTCTCCAGCAGCATGCTGTTGTTATATATTTTATGCCACTACACGCGAAGTGTCTAAAATGCATTTTTAACGACTTCTAAGCGGGACCGAGTTTTGGACGGGGGCTCGGAACCGGTGACGATTTTATGGTTTTCGATTTCGAGTTTCTAAAAAAAAAAATCATATGTTTTAACCACCGATTATTGAAACCCCGAAAAACCGTCTCCGGTTCTCGAAAGAATCACTAGGAGAAGGACTGATGGGGGTTTAACCCCTTCTCTCTAAAAATATAAATAATCCTTCCAGATTTTTTTACCTAACTCGAGTATTTTAAATTTTTCAAAAACATACTTTCTGAAAAACATAAAGTATAAAAGCTGAACACGAATCACACCATAGGTATTCTTCTCTTCTGAGGTGGAATACTCTTGATGAGTGTGTTGAATAAAAAAAAAAAAAAAACATTAAATCATTTTTTTAACTAAACAATTTGGAATGAACCTTTAGTTAATTACACATTATAATTTCCAATTGTACGTTGAGTATGATTAAAAATGATTAAGTTTCCCGTTTTACAGTTGATAAGAACGAAAATAAAAATTTCAATCGACTCTATAAAATATATCTGAGTAAGTTTATGTAGTGTTTTCTGACGTGAAAAGTAGTCTAAATGGAAAATTAATTAGTATCATTTCGTCACAGAATGAAGAAAAGAAATAACCAAAATTGAATATCTCAAAATAATGGCGATTACGATTTTACCAAACCATAAAATATAAAACTTGAACTAAAAACAGACATATACAAAATTTAAAAATTAGGCATTTTAAACGATTTACTGGCTTATTTATTTTTACATAATTTTAAAATAAAACATTTTTAACTACATCAGTAAACAGCGTTTTTATTTATAATAGTCCTAAGGCTGTTTTAGGTGGCAAGGGAAATTATTTTTAATTTGCACGCGTTTTGGTCAAACCTTTTTTCAGAGATGGCACGCAACTCTGACAGTTCACATTTTTCGCGTGCGATCCGGATGCACCGGAATTTGCATACCCGAGAATACCGCAAATGACGTTCCTGGTGCACTAGTTTATTAAATCGTGGAGTGTTTTTTAAATGTCAGAATTTACTTTGTGTTTTCGAACCGTCTCATCTCGTTTTTGTGGCCAGTTTTAAAAAATTTTTAAATTACGGTCACCACGCGGTGAGAAGTGCAGCACAGGGGTAGACGAACCACCGGTTGCTGCACGATACGAAGTAGACTGTTAAAAAACAAAAAAAAGACGTAATCGTGGCCGATATAGACGTATAAGTATACGAGAACACAGTGTTAACATTAACCATACACACACACACACACACACACATAGAAAAATACATATTATATACAAACACACAAGCGCGCCAAGGGTGACGACGTCGCAGTTGATTAAATGACTGATGAGAGGTAAACGAAGGCGGTGGCAGTGGCGGCGCGAAGTCTGCGGGCGCACGTCATTAGTCAACGGCGCGAGCGGTGAACCGCACGCCACGCCGGCGGCGTGTACCACGACCGTGACCTTAAACGACGGCGGCCGGGCCGAAGGGTGGTGACGGGCGAGGGTGAGCCGACTAGGGGCCACGCGATATCGTAGTAGTCGTAGTAATAATAGTATACCAACGTTGGTATTTTTATAGTTCTCGATCGAAAACTTATGATTTTTGATCCGGGTTTTAATTGCACACTGAAAAACCGAAAAAAAATATCCTAATAAAATACTCACTAAAATATGCTTTCATTAGAAAAAATTCTCTGAAAAAAAAAATAATAATAATAATAAAAATCGTGTTTTTATTTTCGTCCAAATTCACCGACATAATATAAACGCAATCGGCGCACATACGACATTTAGACTTTTGGCATTTTTGAAAACGACAAAATTTGACTGCCAACTAACTCGAGTCATTAGAAACGGTCAAATGTCACATAATTTTACAAATCACATGTCGTTTGATAACGACACGGTACAACTATTACTATACGTGTGCACCAAAATTTTTTTTACGATTAACCCCGATTACTGCATCTGTATGTTTTAATAAGCTGTACACAAAAGTATACAGTAATATGTCAAATAAATATTAATACGTTTCAATTTTAAAGACCATTTGATCTAAATTTAATTATTTATAAAAAAAAAAAAAATATGCAAACATTACTTTCAAAACAAAAAATGCTCTAAAAATCCAAAAATCTTAAAAAATTCTAGTTACATAATACATACAACGAATTTCAGAGTTAGAAAGCATTTTTATTAGAACTCCAGAAAGAAATTTATTTAACATGAAAATTGGAACCTTATTTAAGAGTATTAAGTAGGATTGTGAATTTATAGGTAAGAGAAATTGTTTTTCAGATGATTATGAAACGTAGCTAAACATAAAATTCGTTAAATTAGTGGTGACTCCTACTCAAATATCGAGACCCTTTAAAGGGTTGCGACTCTCAGTTTGCTCACCATTGATGTAGGATATTAGCATAGTTCGAACGAAAATTCTAGCTACAGTTTTGAAAAAAACGCATTTCGAAGCGATGACCACGAAGGCAATTAGGGGATGCTAGACTTTCGGGACGCGCTATTACCATATTATATAGATGAAAGAATTCACAATTGGACGAAGAATGATGAATAATTTTACATATTTCCCGTTAAATTCTCATTTATTTTTTCAGCAATCATAAATTCTAACGTATACACCTATATTTTTATACATACGCGATCCGTCGTCGGACACGATTTGTATTTTTCGTACATAAATCTGTTTATACCGTATAATACGATGCATAGCGTTTTTATCGCGCGATAATGTAAACGTCGATAGTCTCGTGGTTCGTGTAACTTTAAAAGAATACATATAGTATTATTATTATTTTATTCATATACATATCTGTATAGTTATAATAATAACAACACGAGACACGGCGTGGAGACGAAGACGACGGCGGCGGCGGCGTCGTATTGATTTTGTGCGATATCGTTATTCCGCAACAATACACGCCATTAATATTCAGACCGATTGTCAATCATATAATTCACGGTGCCGCAGCACTGGCAGAGGAGAGCGGAGTGAAAGAGAGTACGCGTCGCGTAAAATTCCGAATTTTAATGATTTATGTAAGTTGTTTTATAAGTTTATTTATGGGGACGAGTCGTCGTCGTCGTATATACGCCACCGCCACGCCACCGTCGCCGCTTTATCGGCCGACACATCACACAGCAGCAGCAGCAGCAGTTCTCCTCTGCTATAATGTTACTGGCAACGGCAACATCACGTCCCATCGTTTTCTGTTAGCGTTTTCCGGATGTATTTTCGGAAGTTCTGGTGGAGTATCCGCGCGCGCGCCGCGCCGCCGCTCACTCGCTCCCGTCGTCGTCTCCTTCCCCGCAGTGCATCACCGCCGCGCGAGATATGGCAATCATAAATCTCGGGCTTTCCGACACGTTTTATACACCACACATATACAGCACGGCGGCGTACCGTCGTTATAAATATTCGCGTACACGCATATTATTACAATAATAATATACCAGTGTAAGTGTAACGCCGCGGAGTTGGGGCGAGAGGAGAGATGAGAACGGAGTGGGAGGGGAAAAAAACTCGAGTTTTTATTGCTCTGCGCCTTTTATTTAATTTTTCGCGCGCGCACGAGTTGAAAAAAATAAAATAAAAAAAAAAAAAGCGGGAAAAAAAATACAAAAAAAAAAAAAACGAAATAAAAGTAGTAGCTGGTACAACTCTAATATGGCGGCGGCGGCGGCACACACAGTCTAATTAAATCCAACGTCATATAAAACACAAGATAATGGGTGACCGGTGTGTGTGCGTGTGTATGTAGTATTCGCGCAGGGGTAAACGATAAACGGCTTACACAGGTTAAAATATATACACATGTACAACGAACACATTCGAAACACACACACACACACAAACATATACGCGTATATCAGAGAATAATAAGGGGGTTGAGCGTGTGGTGGACGGGCAGTATAAAGTTAACGGTGGCGGCGGCGGCGGCGTCGGTAGTTTTTAATTAGGGAAAGGCGGAAAATACGTGTATATGCCATTGCTGTGCGCACCCTGGAAAACGACATTTATCATAATGATGTAATGTAAGGATTCTGTTTTGGACCCGTTATCTGCGTCCATAAATCGTGCCCGGCAGCCCCCGCCGAAACGACGGTTGAATATAACAATAGCAGAGTGTAGCGACGGGGCCCGCCGACCGGTGGTGGACACAGCCGCGCCGCCGTCGCTGCGTTAGGACCCCTGAGGAACACACGACCCACCGCCGCCGACCTAATAAGATTTACTGATTATTCATGATTTACTCGCGCGCACGTTTTGTAGACTTTTTAGCTTTTAGCGTGTGCACACATATAATAATAATAATAATAATAATAATAATATAATCCGCATGAACGTTTCTTGGACCAAAGCCTGACCCTTTTTATTTGTTCCGCGCGAGATATACACTACGTGTTGTATATATAAAAATATCAAATATATATATATATATGTGTATTCCGAGCTGTGTATTGTATTCCCTCGTCGTTTTTTTTTTTTTTTATGTCGTTATTATTATATTATGTACTTTTTTTTTTTTTTTGTATATCTCCGAATGACCAACTGATACGCGTCACATGCCGCTTCCGAGGCGTTTGCGACTTCTTTTATTTTGTAATAATATTATTATGTGTCACGCGTTTGCATTATACGCGGATGATATATGCGCGAGTCGAGCCAAAATTCGCAACGCGTTGCGTCTAATTTTTATCGCAGTACCTATTATGCGTATTATATAATGCGCTCACAGACTTTTGACCGGACACCTTATCCGATTCGCAGCGGCCGAAGAAAATATCCATGCGAGAACGTGAACGTTTTGTGAGTTTTCCGTTCGTGCAGTGGCATAGGTATGTATCGAGAACAGGTGGGAGGTATACGAGGTCCGTACCCCTCCCGTTCACCCAATTGATATCAAATAAAATACAATGCTAAATATTTTTCCTTTTCCGTAATGTTATTTATTTTTTTCTGAATATAATAATTACTTGTACAAAAGTTTCGTGCGGCAAAATTTTAGATCGGAAATGAGTTTTGAATGGTACATTAAAGAGGGAAATCAAGGAAATTATCAATAAATACTTATTACAAAATTAAGAAAAACTACCCCGAATTTGAGTAAAAATGAAAAATAAAGTACAGTACAAGAAAGCCGGACATACTTCGCACCACGGACATCTATTACTCGTCGAGTCAGATACTTTTGAAGGGTGTGTTTAATTTCAAAGAAACGATAAATCATTTTTTCAATTAAACGATTCTGAACCAAAGAAGTTGATAATATTATTATAATAATCGTCATTTTCAATACACTCACCAAGAATATGTGATCCGAAGAGCGAAAAATATCCGTGGTTTCCAATTCGCTGGAAATGGACTAAACTCGACTCAAATTAAAATCATGTCGTTGAAAAACTAAGAAATTGTGGAATAAAAACATATAATTTATATATTTCTGTATGATCATTTTTGATATCCTTATGATGTTTCAAAAAATAAAAAAAAATAAATAACTACTAATAATGAACGATTTTAATAGTTATTCGATATAAATACAGTATATATAATTACTACCCATTAACAAAATATACAATAACTAAATTTAAACTTACATTTTGAAATTAGTCTATTTTAAAATAATAATATTCCACTACATTATGAATCTTAAAAATACTTTGTTTTGTTGATGAAAAAACGAACTGATAATTTTTATGATCTAAGTATTTTGATTTATGCATTTTGTCTAATCGTTTTGCAATCATTTCGTTTAAAATTAGCTATCTCTGCTTTTAATATCCTGCAGAACCTATTAAATGTTACTACTTTTAACATTATAGATGTGATATCAAATGCGAAATATCTTATTTTCAATCTTATCATATACTTTATATTTTATCCGTTTAAAATAATTTATTACCAACCAGTGTGCAGCGTACGCAAATAGAGAGAGCAGCAGTACGCGCGATATTGACGGACGGATTGTGGTTTTGACGGGACACGAATGGGATCTTTGAAACGTGAATATAGATTATAATTAATTTCAGCCCAAAAGGATATTATTATTATTATTCTGGTAATACTATTTGTAAATATTATGGAATTCTGTCGATCATTAAAAAATGTATTATGTCATACATTTTTAATCAATTTTTGAAATTTTTGATGCAGCAGTTTTAAAATTTTAAATTTTCTCTTACCTTTTGGAAAAAAAATAAATAGCAGTTTTGTCAACCTAAAATTTAACAAAAATGTGGAAGTGTAAGCTCTAATAAAGTTAATTCCGTTAATACTTTATAAATTTTATTTATTTTTGATTCAAATTTTAAAATATTGTAGAATATCATATTATCACCATTCACCTGTAATGGCTAACCAATATCTGTTTTTTTAATAACATTGTTATAATTTATGAATGAATACGGATATTATTAGATACAGATAATAAAATTACAACATTTTAAAAATATGTAGAAAACTTGAATTTTCACAAAAAAATTAAAGTTTTTGAGTCTTTTATGTCAAATATTTTGTAGTTTTTCCTAAGTAGAAATTGAGAAATTTGTAAAGTGACATCTCTAAAGTACCATCTAAAGGTAAATCCGGTTACAAAAAGTTACTGTTTGAAACTTTTGGACAAGTATTTCTATTCAATAACAATATGTACAAATGAAAATAAAGAAAATAGAAGTAAATATCATTGTGATGACACTAGTTTCTTCGTTTCGCTCAAAATCTAAAATATGAGTTTTTAAAATGAAAAAAAAAATCATTTAATTTGATTTTGTTCAACCGTGGAACTAGCTATAGTATTAATTATTTAATGAAAACAACAAATCAAAGTTATTGTATTTTTCCAATCATGCTGCAGCACACTTTATATAATATAAAAACGAGAAATTGGAAATTTTTAGTACAAGATATTGGATATATTATTATTATTATTATTATTATTATTATTATGGTTGTGTTATAACGAGATCGACGTCGTCGTATTGCAGTGTGCGTTTAGAGTGATTGAACCATTTACTTCAAAGTCATCGCATCACACCGTCATTACAGAACGTGTTGTACTTATATACATACGCGTATAATGTAACGAGCTTCTGAATTTGCCGTAGACCGGAGGAGGATAGAACTTACGAAGCGGAATAATTTCTCACACATGCGCGAAACGCAATAATATCGAAATGTTCGAAAGAGAAGTAACACACGTGTTATGATATTATTTCCCCTGACGAGTGCAGTTATAGTTTGGATACGCGTCGTAAAATTGTACGTCTATAAAGCATATCGGTGGCAGTGCCGACATTAAGCAATAATATATATTTTGAGAAATTGTTAAAATTTATAACATTCCTGTAGGTATACTCGATCGACATGACTCGTGATGTAAGCTTGAAAATTTTCATTTTGAACTTTTTTTTTTCTTTCAATGAAATTTTCAAATTTTCATTTTTATGTTATTTAAAAAAAAAAAAAAAAAAAAATTTATTGTACGATAATTTTATCAAAATTAAGTCAAAAGACTGTCAGATTTTTACTGTTTTTTAAATACTGTTAAATTGTTATGTACTAAATTCATTCATCAAAATTAAATTAGACGCCAAAAATATTTTATTATTTTTTTTTTAAGTATTATTATTATTTTTAACTAACAAAAGACCGTTACAGTTTTATTATGTTTTTCCAAACGTTAAATTTGTGTACATTTAAATAATTCAAAAATTAAATTACATGCCTAATAATATCGTACTTTGTTTTTATGAATATAAACTAGCAAAACACTGTAAGATTTGTATGTTATATATTATAATCGTATTAAATACATAAAAATAATTTTCACTACTTTATAAAAACAGAATGGAAATTCAATATTGTCTTAAAATTTTACATGTAACCTTAAGTTGTCTAAAACTTTATACAAAAACTGAGGTAGGTAACTAATATACAGTTTTTAATACAAAAGTGTAGAGCAGATTAATTTAACTATGTAAATAGCTATTAATTTGAAAAACCAATAAAAATTTCAAAATTTTCACAAAAAAGAATTTTCATGAAAATTTACATCGCTAGACATGACTCGTGAACGATTTTTGCTTTGCTTGAATTTATCAAGTAATTCATTAGTGTGGCGAATACGAAATCGATTTTTGAACTTCACACCAGGTATCCGTTACATTATTGATTGTGAAAATTGAATTGAACATACTGTTATTAAATAAAAATTATTGTTCAACACACTCCATATAAAACTGATAATTATCGTTGAGATTAATTTACAGAATCTACTCTCAGAATCGTTCAACACATCCAATATATATGTATAATATATGTCAATAGAACATAGACTTGTTTTTAAAGTATTATTTATGTCAGTTTTAAAATTCAGTCGTTCCATTGATCCAAAGCGATCTATTCTATTAAAGCAGCCTAAATTTTTCTCTAAAGCAACGTCCGTTATTGGCGTACAAAATTTGAAATAATATTCACACATTCTTTACGAATTGTAGTCAACTTGCGTTATTAAAAATATAGAAATATTTCGCACCATCGAGTAAAACTTGGTAGGCGTCTTAAATTTTAGAAAAAACAATTAAATATTTCTTTAAAAAAACGATTCTGAGTGAGGTTCAGTTTATTCGAGACATAATGACTGAAAAGTTATAAAGTTTAAAATTTTTTCATAATAATATATTTTTTATTCGGCGAGTTTTATAATCCACTTTTAACCGAGAACAGGGGAAAATTTATGAAAAAAAAGTGTAAGAAATGAAACTACATGAAAAAAAAATTTACTTATAAAAACACCAAAAATAATATTTAATTAGCATAAAAATCCGCACGTTAGGAATTATTAAAACTGGCATTTTTATGCTCTAAAAAGTAGTAAAAAATGCAAAAAAAATTAAATACTGCATTATAAAAATAGCTTAAAAATTTATTTATTAGATTTCATAAATAATATAAAAATAAATGACAAATGTATTTTTCTATATTTTTATTTACTACTACATTTACTATTATTTACTATTCACTACTATTATTTACTTTAATTTTTTTTTTATTTTTTCTACCTAAATGTTGTTTTTATTTATTTCTTTCTTAAATAGTTACGGTATTTTAATATAAATTTGAATTAAAGTATACCTAGAGCCCGAAATTACGTGTATCTACTTTTTAATTTGTTATAATTATGTAAAAATCATGTTGGTGTGTAAAAATCTTAAAATGAAATTTCAAGTTTATATTTTGTATACAAAAAGTGCAAAAAAAAAACCAAAAACTCTAAAATGCCCCCTCCCCAAAAAAAAAAAAAAAAAAAATTTAGAAAATTATCTAAAAACTAAAAAACTTTTAAAAAATGCAAAATTAATCGTCTTTGTCTCAGCCCAGTAGTAAATCCCAGTCCTTATAATTACAATAATAACAACGTACGTGTAAGACTTTCGGAGTAAATTGTTTCATTTTCGATTCGGCACGCAAAGGGTGGCTGGCACACGGTTTTTCTCAATATTCTCAAACAGCAAACGTTTTTCTTTTTTTTTTTCTTCATCCTGTATAATATTATGCATACGTATAACTGTATCACTTACATATACATATAGTGCGTTCATGGATATATATACATATATATATATACGGCTTGCTTTAAATACACACACACACACACACAAGCACACGCGCGTACATAATATAACCCGCCGAGGCACTGTATTATTATATTCTCCACGTGAGAACAACGAAATCTACGCGGGTCATTGTTGTTGGTTTTTATTATCCTTTCTATGTATTTTTTAAAATTATTCCTAGGGAAAAGCGAGGCGAAAAACCGTTTTTTTTTTTTTTTTTTTTTTTTTATGCGACGCGTAAATTCCCTTTACCCGCGTGTATTTTATTTCCGTACTACGAGCTCGCACTCGTGTAATACATATGCTCCGGGTTCTTTGTCGTAATACTACATATACACACGTTCGAGTCCGGAGCTACGGCGTTACATATCCATTTTTTCCCGGTTTCCACGCGTACAGTTTACAGCACACTGTGTAATAATATTTAACTTATTGCGCGTACATGCACGTATATTATGTATGTATATACGTGCACAGCGTTCTCGGTCTGTACGCGTTCGCGATAAGCACGTGAACCGTTTTTCTCATTTTTTTTTTTTTTTTTTTTTTTTTTGGATTCTGAACGAAGTGACGAAGCTAGTGTTTTTACAACGATGTTTATTTATTTTATTTTTTTTTTTTCTGTGTACGACTTTTCGTATGGAAATACTTGTCCAAAAACTTTCGATCAATAACTTTTTGAAACCGGATTTGCCTCTAGATCGTACTTTAGAGAGGTCATTTTTTAAATTTCTCAATTCTTCAA